>ML103172.1:278498-295979 GCA_003697995.1 Taxidea taxus jeffersonii
CCCCCCCCCCACCCTCCCGAAGTGGGGCTCTATCCCAGGACCCCAGGATCACTAACTGAACTGTAGGCAGTTACTTAACTGACTGAGCCACCCAGGCATCCCACGTGTCCGGCTCTTGACTGGGGCTCAGCTAATGATCTCAGGGTCACCAGATCGAGGCCTGCGTAAGACCCACCACAGGCTGAGCTGGGCATGGATCCTGGTTGAAGTTCTCTCTCTCTCTCTCTCTCTCTCTATTTGCTCCTCTCCCCTCTGAAACAAACAAACAAACCCCCAAAACCGCAGTTGTTGTGGATGGGTCATTACTTTGGGACAAGTTTGTGGTGATCTGTTTGGGTTCACAGGTCTTATCACCATAAGATGCTGGTCATTTCCAACTCACTTCCTTCTTGACCTCCTGACCTACATAAACAACTAACTATCAGCCCATTTGCCTTGCCCATCTGTATGTATGTCCCTTGCTCCACAAACTCAGTATATTCTGAACTGTCCTTATTGTTCCTTCTCCTCCAAAACCTGTGTAGTTTTGCTTCAGAAACTTCATGTTTTCCTCTTCCTAGTGGTAGATGTGAATATACATTCAGTTTGCTGAAGCTGAAACTGTGTGTCCTCCTGGGCCCTATTCTCTCCCTTAGCTTTTCTGTTTGATCAGTTACCTCTGAGAACTTGCTACCTCTAGTCCCTCTTCCTTGTGTCTGCTGCTGCGGCTCCGGCTGGCCCTGTTCTCTCTGGGCCATGTGGAGGAACAGAGAGAGCAACAAGGGAGGACTTACACATTAGTGTGCCAGCTATGCCCCGAAGGCAGAACTTTAAAAGAGAGAGGGCAATGTCTACACAAGCAGGAGATTATGAGTACACAGTAGTCAGATGTACATTGAGGACTATATGGATATGAGAAAGAACTAACTAGAAATCTTAGAAATTGAAGATACACATATGGTAAGTGAAATATTAAAAAAAAAAATCTACAGGGGCACCTGGGTGGCTCAGTGGGTTAAAGCCTCTGCCTTCGGGGCTTGTTTTGTGAGAGAGAAAATGAAATAAGAGACATTAATGAGGCAGTCCTTGCAATAGTCCAGGCAAGAAGTGATATGCCGTAGCTTACGTTAGTGATGGGAGACAGAAGTGAGACACATGCCTCATCAAGATGTATAAGAAGATTAAATTGACAGGGAACTACGGGGGGCAAGTTAAGGGGTAGGAAAAGAATAAATGAAACAAGATGGGATCGGGAGGGAGACAAACCCAAAGAGACTCTTAATGTCATAAACTGAGGGAGGCGGGGGGGAGGGGTGTCGGGAGAGGGTGGTGGGGTTACATTATATGTTTATAAAAAAATAAAAAATTAAAAAAAATAAGGAAAAAATAATATTATAAATTAACAGGAAACTGATGATTGATTATATGTGATGGGGGTATGGGGGAGGGGATATGCTGATGATTTCAAGATTTCTTGTTGGAATAGCTGGGCAAATAATTGGTGGTGACAGCTATCATGATAGAAAACACCAGTGGAGGGATATTTAAGTGGACTCATAGTCCAGAGCTTGACAAATGGATTCAGGAGAATAAGGCAGGTATCTGTATGGTTGTAAGCCTTTTCAGATTTTCTTTGGGTTTCAGTACAGGCCAGTTTGTACACTGATCTGTTCTCTTGGCCACCAGGACAGTCATCTATCATTAGAAAATGCACATTTGATTATGTCACTTTCCTGCTTAAAACCTCATGATGGGTCCAGATTGCTTAGGCATCTTTTGCCTCTGGCTTGCTTCTTGGTTCCCTATCTCCCATTCGTGCATATGATAACATTTTTAGCTCCTCCATATGCCACACAAACATCCATTAAGCCATGCCTTTGCATTTACTATACCTTCAACCAGAAGTGCCCTGAGCATCTACTTTTTTTTTTTTTAAAGATTTTTATTTATTCATTTGACAGACAGAGATCACAAGTAGGCAGAGAGGCAGACAGAGAGAGAGGAGGAAGCAAGCTCCCCGCAGAGAGCCCAATGTGGGGCTCGATCCCAGGACCCTGAGACCATGACCCGAGCTGAAGGCAGTGGCTTAACCCACTGAGCCACCCAGGTGCCCCCTGAAAATCTACTTTTAATTGCTTCTCTGTACCCTTGGGCAGAATAAAGAAGAAAGTTTAGAGAGTCACCCATAAGATTGGGTAGGGCTGACAAATAATAGGAAGGGCAGGGAAGCTGTAATGTTGACTGCAAACTTGCTTTCTGGCAAACTAGAAGGTGAGTAAAAGTTGGAAATTGAGAAGGAGATTTTTGGGGAAAGGTTTGAGTTTGAGGTTATAGAAGGATACACACTCAAGTTAAAATGGCCTGAGGCAGAAGGGGACTATAGTGAAATGAAGGGTGAGGGTATGGATTTGAGCCTAAGGTAAGAAGGGGACCTGAGCACAGAGAATTCTACTGGATATCAAAAGTCTTAGTGTTGGGGCTCAGTGGGTTGGGTGTGCGACTCTTGGTTTCAGCTCAGGTTGTGATCTCCTGGGTTATGAGATTGAGCCCTGTACTGGGCTCTGCACTCAGTGGAGAATCTACTTGAGATTCTATCCCTCTGCCCCTTTCCCCAATCATGCATGCATGCACTCATGCTCTCTCTCTCTCTCAAACAAATAAATACACCTTAAAAAATATAGGCTCAATGTTGGGATGCCTGGGTGGTTCAGTCAGTTAAGCATCTGCCTTTGGCTTGGTCATGACCTTAGGGTCCTTGAGATCAAGCCCTGCATTGGGCTCCCTGCTCAGTGGGGAATCTTCTCCCTCTCCCTCTGCCCCTCCACCCTGCTCATGCCTCTCTCTTTCAAATGAATAAATAAAAAACTAAGAGAAAAGTTCAGTGTTAACTTAGGATTTCATCATAACATACGTGAGCAATGCATGATGCAGGGTCATCTACTCTTCTCATGGTAGTGCTAACACGTCGTGCCTTAACTCATATCTATTGTGAACTCACTATGTGCTAGGCTGTCCATAATTCCAGCACTGTTCCCCTTGGGGGTTAGCTCTGGGCACTTGGGCTTGTTGTTCACAGTTGCCAGGACCCCAGATGTGAGCCGAAGTTAAAGAGCAAGACTTTGGGAATTATATAGGTCTGGTTCAAGTTCTGGCTTTGCTTCATATGCTTTGAAGTTTTGAGCAGGTATTTAATATCTCAAGACCCTCATACAGTTTTCTCTTTTATAAAATAGGCTCAGTAATACCATCTTGTAGGGAAAATATGGGAGTCACTTAATAAGTTGCTACTACTATTTTTTTAAATTTTAAAAAAATTTTTATTAACATATAATGTATTATTAGCTCCAGGGGTACAGGTCTGTGAATCGCCAGGTTTACACACTTCACAGCACTCACTATAGCACAATGTCCATAACCCAACCACCCTCTCCCTGTCCCCCTCTCCCCAACAACCAGTTTCTACTAGTGTTATCATCAGGGTCCATAAGGCTGGCCAAATGATGATAGATAAGAGAAGTCTGGGTTGGTGATATGTCAAAGGTAGGGGAGTTTTGGAAAGTGTGTGAGATTGTAGCCTTTGTTTGCACATTCCAGACAGTTGCAGAAGAGCCTGTTTTATTATTCTTTAAGGCTGTGCTTCAGCCTTCGATTGTCATTGTCCTGTTCCTGGGACATATATTTGAGAACTGGAAGCCCATGTCCTTCTACTGCTTGCTGGCAGATGTCTTAGCACATCCATTTTCATTCAAAAAGGAGGATGAATTGGACTTAGTGCATCCACTCACCAAGAAGGAAGCCCACCACATGGCAAAGAGAGTGAAGAAGTGAAAGGGGGGGAAAAACTGAAAAACTAAGCTCACTTCTTTTTTTTTTTTTTTAAAGATTTTATTTATTTATTTGACAGACAGATCACACGTAGGCAGAGAGGCAGGCAGAGAGAGAGAGAGAGAGAGAGAGAGGAGAAGGCAGGCTCTCTGCCCAGCAGAGACCCCGATGTGGGGCTCGATCCCAGGACCCTGGGATCATGACCTGAGCCGAAGGCAGAGCTAAGCTCACTTCTTAAAACTCCCTTTACCACCAGTTCCTGTCAGTGTGCTTTTGACTGCTGTCCCATGTCCAATCTCGGTTGCTTTGCCATTGGTAAACCTTCATAATCCTGTGTTTAAATTGAACCTGAACCTTACTTTGCCTTCAGAGCTTTATCTGACTTTCTTGTATCTACCCACCTGGTCTGATAATACCCTATCCACAGGGGTTGACAGTCATTTCCGTTTATCCTACTGAGCCTGTCTGCCTTTTAAGTTTTATTTATTTATTAAAGATTTTATTTATTTATTTGATAGGAAGAGAGAGCATGCAAATGAGCACAAGCAGCGGGGGAGTGGCAGTCAGAGGGAGAAGCAGGCTCCCTGCTGAGCCTGGTGTGGGCTTGGATCCCAGGACCCCAGGATCATGGCCTGAGCAAAAGGCAGACACTGAACTGATTTAGCCACCCAGGCGCCCCTGCCTTTAGATTTTAAACCATGCACATAAATACTATTCGCCTTTCACATATGAACTTGAGAGAGTAAGTAGCCTATTTCCCATGTGTGAGGGTAGGCAGACCATCAGACCTGACTTGGTTTGCAGTGTGAATCCCTCCTTTTCACATAGAAGAGGACACTCGGTTGCAAGTGTGTGGTAGAGTAAAACGGTGTGCCAGCCAGCGGAGAGTCGTCTGGGCGTAATTCTTGGAGAGGACTAATAGTAAGGAAGGTTGAGGGGCATATAGGAATGGAGAAATTGATTGTTGTTGCCGCTTGAGATATTGAAATTTGGGGGAAAAATTTATTTCTTGTATCTCTAGCAACATAGATATTAGGACAATATAAACTAGTCAAGGACTAGGAAGGAGAATCACAGTAGATAATGGATATGAGTGGTGCTTCATTTTTACATTGTTCATTTTTATGTTTTTGTCACTTTTGAAAATTGCAGTTTCCCTTACAATTGAAGAGAAATACAGCATCTGCTGGGAAGTATACCAGAGTACCTAAAAGAGAAAGGTTTTATCACTTGTCTGTGACCCACTAACACACAAGAGTGCTAATTATTTATGTCTTTGCTCATCGACACAGTCCAGTGATTTTTATTACACAAAGATTGTACTTCATATGGCCAAAATGTAATATTTAATTAGTTTCATGAAGCTTGGAACAAGTCATTATAAGGAAACCGTTTTTGAAACGAATCCTCATTTGTCAAGAAAAAGGTGGCATAGCCTGTCATCTTTCAGTCTTTAAAATTAACATGATACGCAGGGTTTTACTACTTTGGAGCTATCGTTGTGAGCCCCTTTGTCACTTCTGACAATTCCTGCAATCTTGTGTCAGTGACTCACATTGGGACTGTTGTCAAAATACTTGCTTTCCAAGAAACAGCTAAATTTGCCCCAGAAAAGTGTGTGTGTGAATGTGTGTGTGTGCACGCACGCGTGTGTGTGTCATTCTTCTTCAGATTATTTAGGTAAATAGAAGAAGCACACACACCCCTCAGAGAGCATCAGAGTCCTCCACACTAAAGGTGTATGGCTCCGAAGCATGCAGAGTAGTTATAGGGCTCGTCGTGGGGAGGAAGATAGAGCTGTTCTAAGATGACTGGTATCACTGACACAATGTCAGGAAGCGCCTCTGGAACGAGGCTGGTTATCGTTTATTAAAGTTTCTCTAAATCCTGTTGTAGGCTAAGTCATAGTTAACATGCGTTTCCCTTCTCAGAGATGTTCTGACGTTTGAGAGCTGGGTTTCTTTGCTTTCTGGGCCAACATTACTCATCACTGCCATGCAGAATATGTTCAATGAATTTCCGTTTATAAAGCAAAGTAGAATCCCAAGTGCTGTGCCGTATCGCCTCAAAGTGTCAGAATAAAGCATCTGTCACATTCTTTAAAGTATTGGAGAAAGTCGTTTTAATAGTCTAGGACCAAAAAAACTTTAAAGTCTTTGGGGAAAACAGTTCTGCAATTAAAGGACTGTAAGGCGGTGGCCATATGGGAGGGCCGATGCGTGGCGGGGATCAGGGATTGCTTCTGCTTCCCTCTTGCTACGTTTCATCTTTAGCTCCTGCCTGAGCCTCAACGGCAGTCGGAAAGGGACCGGAAGAAAGGGAAAGAAGCTAAACGTCTGAAAAAAAGAAGATGTGTTCTTAATCAAACAGTATGCATTAATTGCATGCCATGCAGGCGTCTGGCAGCCACTCGCCTGGGAGGTGACCGAGATGTCTTGGAAGTGGTCTCTGCCTCCAGAGCAAGTAGAGTCGAGTGGGCAGATGAAATGAAAATGAGCCGAAGAAGGAAGAACAGGAGGAGATGAGAGCCAAAGGCAACAACGGGGCCGGAGTCGCTCAAGGGAAAAAGAGGAATTAGGGATTCATCCATGTCCTTATGTAACCAGCTTTAAAAAAAAAGAGTACCTGCAAAGTGTCCAAAGGGGATAAGAGAATTCAAAGAGCCTGTTCATGGTGCACGGTGTAGAGCAGTACTCTGTCCCGGGTGCTGTTGCAGAGCTTCCACCTGGGCTGTCTCAAATCAGGCTCACGCACTACAGTGTGCAAGGGACGGTTTTTATTTTCAGAAAAGAAGACAGAAACACAGAGGGAAGTCATAAGCCTCAGGCTACAAAACCTAGAGCTGCAGAAGTTAGGGGTTCCAAGCCCAGGAAGTCATTTTCTAAAGTTATTTAAGAACTCCCAAGTTGAGGCAAGATCTCCAAAAGTGGGGAGAGGCTAAAAATTCAGCATTCTAAATGCTTTTCTGGGGTCTGTTAACTTAATGTCATCCCAGAAGGATTCCCTCCCCGGTTGCCCCCCTTAAAAACGTGTGAAATGAATGCGGCTTCCTTGAAGCCAGGCTTCGTTTGCTGGGTTGTCCATTTTAGGACAAGTGTGTTCCTGAGAAACGAATGCCAGAGGTGAGAACTGCGGTCGGCAGTCTAGAGGTACTCACAGGCATGGGGTCACGTGGGCTGGGGTGCTGCCAGCTTCTCAGGGCCACCATCAAGGCAGCAGCGTGGGCACCATGGACTTGAGAGCCCCGAGGGAAGCACTGGGGCTGTGTAAGCCTCCAGGCCAGGGGCCTTGGCCAAAGGACAGGGACAGGTGGTAAATAGGAGCTGTCCCCATCAGGGGCACATCAGGGAGGGGACATGGAATCAGCAGAGCCATGGGGCTGTATCCACGGAAGGAGACTCGAGGCAGGCTGGACTCTGCCCCCTCCGAAATAAACAAGCAGCCTTTCCCAAGGATGTTTCTTCAGGTTCTCTGATGCTGTCAAGGAGCCATGTGGCTTGGGTGGGAGAATAATTGTTTTTAGAGATAAAAGGGAGCCAAGAGGAAGATCTGATTTAGGAAGGAAGAAGATGAAGTGTTAAGCCTGAAGGGATGATGGGATCCACGTGGACCCATACGAGGGTTTGTTGGAAATGCTGGACCAGACCTTAGAAGCGGGGTCAGAGTGAGAGGCATGGATTCAGGAATTTATGATACTGGCATTTCATTAAAGGCAAGGGAGAGATAATAAAAAGGAAAGCAAAAGACTAACACCCACTTTAAGGACCGAGAGGAGAGAATGTTGCCAGAGATGAAGATTAAAAATGAATTGCTAGGGAATTTGGCTATTTTCAAAAATCTAGCTGATTTTAGGAAAAGTAGACAAACAAATCTTTTTGTATAGGGAATTTGCTTTCTGGAATTACTGTTTTGGGCAAATGACATTCAATAAAGGAATTCTTCTGGAGAATAAGAGTTAAAATTAAAACGGGGAATAAATCTCAAAAAACAAAAAAACTACTCCTTGACTATAACTGTTGGCACATTGTACTTTGCCAATCAGATTCATATGGAAATGCATACTTTGACAAATAAAAATGTTTCTGCCAACATTAAGATTTTCCCAGAATAATATAAAGTGGAGAAATACTTTTGTAGGCTGCAAGATGACCTCACCATTGCTAAGGGGAAGGAGGAAAAGAGCACGGTGGTCAGGCCTTCCGTGATCCCAGCCATGTTGGATTCTGATAATTGTCTGACTCTCTAGGTTATCTTTAAATACATTCCTGCTCTTCTCATCTCAGCTCACTGCTGAGTCCAAAAAATAGTTTTGACCTTCAAAACAAAAAGCTTAATACATTTAGTTAGTTTTTTTTTTTTTTTTTTTTTTTAATTTTAAGTGGACTCTACACCCAACATGGTACTCAAACTCATGACCTTAAGACCCTCAGACCTTGGCTTTACCAATGGATCCAGCCGGGTGCCCCAGTTTTGATTTTCTTAAGTTATGAAAACATCCTCATGTAGTTAAAATAATTTTGTCTCAATATTCTAAATCCAGGTATATCCAGAGTGTAGAATGTGATTTCTAGTTCCTTTAGGCTCTTTGAAATCACAGAGAAAAGAACCAATTTTCAGCCTTTTAGATCACATTTTCTTTTCTCCTGAGCCTTTTCTCTCCATGAGGTGAAAGACCAATTGTTCATTGGGTCTACTGAAAGCATTCAAGATGTCACCCTACTCTCTAGTCTTAGGCTTCTGGGCATATAGGCATATCTCGTCGCCTGAGCAGATGTTAACTAAAACATGGACAGAGCTGTTGTTTGGCCTGGAATTTAAGTCAGGCGAAGAGCTCGTGTCAGACTGAAGGCTGTATACAGGAAGTGAGAAAAGCTGTGACACCAGGCTAGCGTGTGTTGGGGTGTCTCGTTAAATCCTGTTTATGGTCATGCTGCTCACCTGCGTGACTTTGCTAATGGGATGGTGACAGTCATTTGACTGGTATCTGTTTTATCACCTGTTGAGTTTCACTCGTCATCAGCCAGCTTGCTCAATGCTCTTCCGAGCCATGATCACATAACTCCTTCTAGAGTTATCTGTCGGGGGAGTAGTGACAGCCTTCACGTGTCAAGCACTTACGGCCCGCAGCTGCTTAGAGCCCCCCAGGGTAGTTTACATGGTAGGAAGGGGACTGTGTGATAATTAATCCGGGCTATTCTTCAGAATAATTTGCTTTATATGCAACACTTTTTGTTGTTGTTGTTTTTGTTTTTTTAACAGAAAGTGTATGTGTAGATTTTCCATTGACTACAAATATACCGAGTCTCCTTTTAGATTCTCTTAGCGCCTGTATATGTGGTAACTAGTACCGAAGGCTGGAGATTAACATAGATGAATTAAGATGTCTTGTTCTCAAGGGACAAGAAGCTAAGATAGATATGAAGTTTTTAGGAGTGATTTAATGTGCTAAGTACATAGAGGGAGTGATCTCTGTGGGGTTGGGGAGATCATGGACGTCTGCTTGGAGAACGTGGCTTTGACATGGATATTAATGATCCTAAGAATTCATTGTTAGAGCTGAAACAGAAAGGAGAGGGACATTTCAACAGATGGTGTAAGGTGAAAGAAAGTATGGAAGTGGGATATTTTTGGTGAATCTGAATCCGGAAGCATGGGCAACATGTACAACATGCATAGAAAGTTTGACTGCTAGAGCCCAGATCGTGGGAGGCCTCGGATGACAAGTTAATTAAGGGATTTATACCATACAGGTGATGGCCACTGGGGATCTGTAGAGGAAATTGGAGCGAAAAGAGTGACTTGAGCAAAGTTTGTAGGAAAAGTCCAATTTTGTCTGATGGTGGTCCTTGTAGGGGTTGGAGAAAAACAAAAAACCAAAAAAACAAAAAAACTGGGCCTGTGGAGACTTATTTGCAAGGATCTGGTGATGGCGTCCTGAGAACTCTTATTAACAAAGGTGGTAGTGAGGTTTGGAAAGAATAAAGGGGAGAGAGGTTGTGGAGGAATTAATGATGAGACCCAGTGTAAAGGTGTGTATCACAAAACAGGGTAAAGAAAAGGGGAAGGCAAAGATGAATTCTCTAGACACATATGTGAAAAAACTACCCAAAGTAGGCAAGGCAAGTGTCGGAAGTCATGGAAGAGGGGAATGAGTTTGATGCGCTGGTGAAGCATTTGACCGAAAATTTGTGGTGAGTGGTTAGTAAAGAAGGGCTGGTACTCCAGGATGGCGCTGGGCCTTGGGAGGCAGAGCTAGAGCCGACGGGACTGGGGGAAGGTTTGTCTGACAGCAGGAGTTGGGATGAGGAGTGTTGGTGTTTTAGAAGAGTAGTTAGGAGGTGAGAAGTCATGATGTGAAAATGCTACAGAGCCTTGGAACAAGGCCCTCCTGTCCAGTGAAGGAATGAGGACTAAGGAATGAGAACTAAGGAGTCTCCCTGCTCCTGAGCAGGGGTGGTGCCCTGAGGGCAAGGCGTCAGTGGGGGTGGGGGACCTTTGGGGCCAGGCTGGTGTTGGGGCAGATTGATGGGTGAGAGCAACGATTTTTGTGTCATCAATAAGATGCCTGCAGGAGAGTTCGGTGCTGTATCCAGCAAGCCGGCAGAGATCTGCAAGAGAGTGTTTGGGGCCAGAACTATATATACACTTGGGCAGTTGAAGTGAATGAGGAACTGACTGGTGAGGTAAAAGCAGAAGAGAAAAACCCAGAAATTTGGAGTTACCTAGAGTAACTCTTGGAGTTTACCTAGAGGCAAAAGAGAAACAATGAAGGCTCTCTTGGATTTTATTGAAGGTTCATTGGTTAAAACCGTATGAAACTAAAGGAAATCCCATAGGAGTTCTGGAAGGAGGGTTTCCAAAGAAGGTAGTAGGCATAGTGTCCGATAAGGTGGCCACACTGAGGGAGCTGAGGACTGAAAGGTCCTTGGAACTAGCTTTGGGTGGTGAGGTCTAAGGCTTCCTTGGAACAGCAAGAAGATTGGAGGGGACAGGTATGGGAAGTGGGGTGTGCAGTCAGCCCCCACCTCACATAACATGCATTTTAAGTGGCGAATGTGCGTGATGGATACGTTACGTTCTGTTAATTGTGAACCCTTTTTTTCATCGGTGGTTTAGAGCTTTTCTGGAATCTTTGTTAAATCTCTGAGATCCCCCGTGGTCTGTACTCTTTTCACACAGCCAACTGAAGACGATTCTAAATATAATAGTAGCCCATAGACTGCTGTCTTCTCAGATTTGGTTCCGACTATGTGAATCAGACCTGAACGAAAAGTCTAAGAAATTCCTCTCTGATACCTCAGCGAGGAAGCCTCATTCTGGGAGCTGTTGTTTAGGTGCCTTCTCCTGCTTCAGCAGGGGCGCTTTCTTGGTCTGATCTGTTACTGCAATGTAACTTAAGGCTGACATCCTGCCCTGTGATACCAGATTTCAGTTGTGAGGCAAAAAATAAGAGGAGGGGGCTGGGACTGGCAGGTCTTCCTGAAACACAATTAGCCTGGAGAAGGCTCTGACAGTTGGAGGCACTAAGTCCTAGTCTTCTGGGCAGAATTTTGTTCCTAAAATTCCTCTGTCATTTGGTTGTGCGAACACCTTTGCCCCTCAGCTCACGGCTAAAGCCATCAACACTGGACAAGCTCTTGAGAAGCCTTTGGCTTATACAGCGTGTAATTTCATTTGTAGAACCCAATCTCTGTTTCTCATCTCATTTTAAAGGAGACCAGCTCAGGACCTCAGGATCCCCCTGCACCTTTCCCCCTCAGTGATTCTAGATGCCCCTTCTCCTCACTGGGTTTTTAGTTTAGTCAGCCATTCTTTTCATCACATGGGGGTGGACTCAGTCACAGAGATCAGGCCTCTGGTGGGAAGGAGTTCACTGGAGGAATAACATGGACTGAGCTGGAGCTTTTAGTTGGGCCTGGAGGGCCTTCAAAAGAATGGTGAATAGTGTTCATAATTCACCAATAGGACAGATAGAGTAGCATTAGGTCCAAGGGCAAGGATGTAAGGAGAAGATGGAACTTATCCTGTGATATGAGAGGGTAAGAAGCCAGAACCTATCTTTTTTTTTTTTTTTAATTTTTTGCTCTTTGTGTTAATTCCCATGTAATTTAATTCTTACAGCAGCCCAGAGCAGTGAATAGGTCCTTTGCCCATTTTACAGATAAATTGGTTGAGGTTCAGCAAATTAAGGAAATTGTAGGTTACATGGCAGACAGTTGAACAGAGCTAGGATTTGAAGCTCTTCTGCTTGATTGAGAATTCCTTTCCCCATACCACATTACCCTTCAAGAGGGACAGAAGCAGAACATGTTTATATATAGACAGCTTTTTGTATGTTTGTATCGGAAAATCCAAGATCATGTGTTGTATTTCTTTGATTTTTCTTCCCCCTTTGTTTCTTGTATGTGATTTGTTCTTTCGGTTGACACACTGTCACCCACCTCAGAGGAAAGACCGGGTCTGTTTGCATCCAAAGTAGAGAAGTTTCAACATTCCCTGGGTGAGCTGTGTGTGTCTGCCGCATTCCTTCCCTCCGGAGGCAGGCGGAGCACAGCTGTGGCTCTCGGGCCTAGAGCACAGCTGTGGTCAGCCGGCCAGTTGATACGCAGCACATGGTGTCACCATCTCATTACTCAAGTGTGTCCAGCTCAAGCTGCTTCATGGTTTGGCATTGGTCCGGGCCATGGTTAGGAGAAAAATTCTGTGCACTTTACAGGAACAGTTTCGCAATGCCTCATATTCCATTTGCCACACGTTCTCGTAAAACTGCCATGAATCGAGGTGTGTTTGCATAAAGCAGAACTGCTTGTTGCCAGCTTCATGTACTAATCCCAAGAAATTGCCATTATCATTTGACCTTGGGGCTTTCCTTGCCCCTGTGTTTTCATCTTGATTTTAAAGAAGCTAAGTTGAAAATGATGCACATTTTGTTCAACTAATAATGTTAAGAATCAAAAAGAGGACTGCGAGGGCAGTAAATCATTAATATATTTGGTGGTGATGGCAGTAGATTATACTTTGAGAAAAATAACCGACTTATTGACAACAGCCAAGAATAGCAAATGTAAATTCTCCTTACTTAGATATCTTTTTATTAGGCTTCTTTTTCTTCTTCTTTTTATTTAAAATGGTGAAATGAAACTAACAGCATTTCCCTTTTTTGATTTTGCAGAAAAAACCGCTGTCTGCAATAATAAAGGAAGTCTGTGATGGGTAAGTACGACTTAGGATTCATTGGAGGTGCTTCAGTCCACAAATTAAGAAGCTAATAAAAGATTCCCAAGCAATTATAAAATATTATTCCTAAGCCACTCCCAGACCTGCCCAAAGACATTACGAATTGCTATGTGAGATTTACATGCCCTCTTTTACCAAAAAATTACTTTTGTTCCTCAAAGAGCAGAAAGTGTGAAATGGCTGGGGTGTGCACACTGGGATCGCTTTTATTTATTTTGAAAAGTTGTGGTTCATTCATCCTACCCAGCAGGGAGCAGTCTGAAGTTCCTGAGGTTAAATACACACCTCATCTGATAGAAATCGAGAGAACCATTTAGGTTCCCATAGAAGATAAAAGAATTTTAAAAGACAAGCCCATGTGTGGTTTGGCGGCCACAGGAACTTCCCAGTGTTAGGGCTTTCCTCCTTGTCTTTGGCTGCCCTAGCAATCCAAAGGAGAAGCATGTAGAGAAGGGCCCAATTTCAAGTGCAGGATGCTTCATTCATCTAACTGTGTCACACTATAGAAATGAAAATGACCATCGTTTGTCTTTCTCATCAGTTTGTGCTTCTGTTTTTAAGGTGGTCCCTTGCCAACCATGAGTACTTTGCACTCCAGCACGCCGATAGTTCAAACTTCTACATCACTGAAAAGGTAGGTCCAACCACATTATTTGATTAGGGACACTCGTACCTAAAAAAAAAAAATGAAAGCATGACTGATATTTCCTCTGTTAAGGACTTAGATGAGACATGGTGTTCTAAATTTTAAATCTCTATGGTCCATGGAAATAGAGTGTACAGAGCAAACAGTGCTGCTTTAGTATCAACAAGGCAACATTCCATTAGCCACTGCCCTTGCCATTGGACAGTGAGTTTACTAATTATTTTTCTTTTATTTCTTTGCTTTTTAAATTATTATTATTATTATTTAAACTTTTCTTTCTTATTCCATGGAGAAAGCATTTATTTGACGGTTTAATGACTCCTTTCTCAGACTTTTTTTTTTTTTTTGAAGAACAGTCTCTAAGTCCTATTTAGAGTAGTTGAAACAGTGACAAGAAACCTTTTCAAAGGTGGCGTTGTGTCGACCTGGATGGAATATTCTATGGCTCCTGGGAACTTGGTTTCTTCTTGGGTGATTTTTTTTTTCTTTATTCTTTAAGAAGCTTGGAGGAGGGGGAGGGAGTGGGTGAAGCTACAGTGGTTCTGGCAGCAATAAAATATAGGTCTTAGGGAGATCCTCGACAGGAGAAGGGAAAGCTAGTATTTATTCATCGCCTATTGTGTGCCAGGAATTGGGCCAGTCCCATTGTTTGTGGGTTTCTTCCTCAAGAGTAAACTGTATTATACACAATACTGGCTTTGGTTAACAGATAAGAAGCTGAATCATAGAAGTCCGATGGCTTGGCCAATATCCTAGGGGTAGTAAATGAAAGAATCAAAAAGGAAGCCCAGACTTGGTGCTTCTGTCACTTTGCCTTTCGGGAATTTCTAGAAGAGCTCAGCATTTAGCTCAGTGTTAGGGAGAATTCACTGGAATACACAGAGCCAGTCCTGTCCTTGTGGAATTTTATAGCCTTGTGGGGCTTGGTGGGGAGGGAAGGGTCAACCCTGTGAATAGTTTTCTTTACAACAAGGTGGTCAGCACTGGGACAGAAGTGAACACAAAGTGTTCCTGGAGGAAGGGACATTGGGTGACCTCAGTCTCCAGGCTTTGCTCCTCCCAATGAGCAGTCCCTAGAGTGACTGTGAGTTTACCCATGAAGTAAGTGGTGGCGCAAGAAGGAGACAATGACAAGGCTCCTATTCCTCTGTGAGGACTTTCTCTCCCCAGGGGAGTGTGTATGAGAGTGGGGTTCTGAGGGGTGTCCTTCAGTCTAGGCCAGATGGAGGATAGCCAGAGGCCTGGAAATCCTTCTTAGAAATTGCTTTGGGGCGCCTGGGTGGCTCAGTTGGTTGAGCGACTGCCTTTGGCTCCGGTCATGGTCCTGGAGTCCCGGGATCGAGTCCCGCGTCAGGCTCCCAGCTCCGCGGGGAGTCTGCTTCTCCCTCTGACCTTCTCCTCACTCATGCTCTCTCTCACTGTCTCTCTCTCAAATAAATAAATAAAATATTAAAAAAAAAAAAAGAAATTGCTTTGTTCTTCCCAGATGGACCCTGGAATTTTCATAACTGATCAGGTTTTCCTCTTCATACTAATTGACAGAAAGCTCAGAGTAAACAAGTAGACTAGATTTCCCGGCTTGTGTTATGTTTAATTTTGCTTGTTCCGTTGATTCATTCCACAAACAGTTTCCTGTCTTTATTTTTCCTCAGCTTCATTTTCTCAATATTTTCCATTTATTCTATCCTGCATTTATGTGCTCTGCGTGCTATGCTTTGTGAGATAAAGAGTATATAAATAAATAAGTTAACTGTTTGCTGCTACATGTATTGCTGTGGCTATCTTTAAGCAGAATTCTGCCTCATTTCAACTTGGTTTGCCTTTTAGAGATAATTCGAATATTGCAACTTTTTGGGGGTGTTATTGGAAAAGCTTGGATGGGCTTCTGCTATTTGGAGCATAATATGAGAAAGTGTAAAAATTATTAAGAGATGCAGTTATAGGGCAGTAGAAGTTAGAATAAGGTTTTTCAAATATCACTAATTAGTGGGTGGTGATATCAATTTTGTTGGCTGCAATTGCATTAAAAATGAGAATATATATAATAGGATAGATCACAGCACAACACCTATGTTGTTTGTAAATCCTTGTGTTGTATACACACACACAATACATGTATGTTGTGCTGGGGTTATCCCCCTGTGTTGTGTTCAAGCCACAACAAAAAGTCACAGCCATCACAAATATCCCTGCCTTTGATTCATCTGTATTGGCTGTGTCCCCTGGGCTTGTCCTATCTTCTGTCCTCACTGTCAGGAGACCTTAGTTTACTGGAGATTACTACGATGAGCTTGTCAGAAATGTACGTTTTCAGATCCCACCCCCAGAGACTCAGACTGAATCGACCTTGGATATTGCCTAGGCTTTTGCATTTTTTTTTAAAAGGTTTTTTTTAATTTTATTTTCTTTAATTTACTTGATAGACAGAGATCACAAATAGGCAGAGAAGCAGGCAGAGAGAGAGGAGGAAGAAGGCTCCCTGCTGAGCAGAGAGCCTGATGCGGGGCTTGATCCCAGGACCCTGAGATCATGAGCCGAAGGCAGAGGCTTAACCCACTGAGCCACCCAGGTGCCCCTAGGCTTTTGCATTTTTTAGAGTCTCCCTGGAATTCTAATGTGGAAACCCTGGGGCCACTGGGAGGAATACAGATCTCGGGCTGCTTTTCGATACCAGTACCCTGAGTACCAGACAGAGGGCATCGTCAACACAAGTTATGTACTAAGTTTGACTTAGGAGTGTGTTTCTGTGCAGTGAATTCTTAGAATAATGTAAAAATTCAAATAATATTTATGCTTCTGTTCTAATTAAAATTAATGTATACTCAGAAAATTGGAATTCCTTGGAACTGTGGGAAAATTGTTATTTTATCAGGAATCCCAGTCATTTCTTTTTTAGAAAATGTTGCATTGCCTGAGGAAACTGTTAATGTTGAGTTTGAAAGGGACCGCCACCTAAGTCTGTCACCCAGTCTGGTCATCTTCAGTGGGTGGTAGCCGAGATTCTTCTATGAAGCGTTTAGGGAGTGAGAAGACTCATCCTCCCACTCATTGCCCTTTGTTTGTAAATAAAATGTCATCACTCTTCCTCTCGCAGCTGTTCCTGGGCACAGCTGTGTGTGCATGTGACACAGAGCTCAACTTGACATGCATGGGGCAGGAGAGGAACCTCGGATCCTAGGACACAGGGGCAAACCAGGGCTGCCTCTAGTCTGTGTTAGGTCCATCTAGTTCCTTGCAAGTGCTCCTATAAATAGAGCCCATTTTCCATCTTGAAGTAATGTATTTAGTATCATCTTGGTTACTTATAGCCCAGTGAGTTGTTAGGTAATATTTGCATCACCATGGTAACCAGTGACTAATTTTTAAAACTTATGCATGTTCTTCTTAGTTACTGATTTTCTCTTGCCTATGAGGTGGTCTCCCTCCCTCTGCCAGAGATAAAATACCACCTGTAATTTTAAAAAAGAAGAAAAACTCTCCAGGCTCGATAAGCTAACACATTTTGTGACTGATATATGGGTGCTTGGGACTCTCATTCTAAGAGCCCCAGGAAGGCACCTCCCCTATGTTTCTCATGTTATCCAAGCATATTTTCCAAAATAGTCTTCATTTGCTTATTGGGTCATTAACTTTGGTTTTTCAGTGCAGTGGGAGAGATTGTCATGTTGTTGGGCAGGGCTCAGTAATAACATTGCATGCAAATGCCTTATAGAATGTTACAAATAAGCTACTCACAAATTCAGATTCTGCCCCAGAAACTTTTATATTTCAGGGTGATGTCCCTGGGGGGGGGG
>ML103173.1:0-19365 GCA_003697995.1 Taxidea taxus jeffersonii
GGGGGGGGGGGACCCTAACCTTGCGCCATCCCTGGAACACAGGTAATTGTCAAATCATTCTGAACACCCAAGGAATCAATCTTAGGACTCAGATGACAAAATTGCAAGTCTTCAGTAGAAAAGTGACAACCTTCTAGAAGGTAGAAGGGAGATAAGAGCTGCAGGTACTGTGGAGGGGAGGGAGCCTTGCTTACAGGGACAACCACAAGATATTGTAAGCAGGGGAGCACAAAATCTGAAGCTTCAGAAGTCCATCACCACCTGGGTCATGCCTGGTTTAAAGGTGATCCAGGTGGGAGAAGAAGGGCAAAGACCCATGAGTGGACAGCATGGTCTGAGGATCCCCTGAGTCACAAAAAGGACAGGTGGTGCCAACCTTCTGCACTGTTCCTAGTCATATGAGCAGACATGTCAGCTGAGGACAGTGAGTCTAGGTGCTGGATTTTTGGCTCTACTTTGCCATAAACTATGAACTGCTATTTGGTCAGGCTTTTCCTGGGATGGGCCAGCAAACAGTGAAAGTATGGCAAGACCCTCACCAGAAGATTAGCATGTTTCCATATCATGGGAGTCCCTAAAACTTGGAGTTTTCAAACCCAGCAATGCACTTGAGATAAAACACAGGAGTATGGTGCCACCTGGCAGGCAATAGGCTCAGACACAGGCAAGGTGAAGGCAGAGATCTGATGGAACCTGGGGATGCAAGAGGAGTGATTGTTTGCTCTTCTGTGAGGGCTTTCTGAAGAGTGGTGAGCACAAATTCTCAGCTTCGGGGAGGGGGCCACACTATTTTGCCTCTGCCTGTCAGCAAGGACCAAACTTTAGTGAGCTAAACAGCACCACCCAGTGAAGATTGGAGCTGCTTACACCACGCCCTGCTCCCTGTAAGTGCACTGAGAATCAGTGCAGAAACTCCTCCAGAAGACCAACACAGACTTCTTGCTCACACCAAGTCTATTGTCAAGAGAGCTGCAAAGCTTTACCTCTAGGGGAAACAATCTAGCTTCCTTTTTACTTTTATATTTTATTTTATTTATTTTATTTTTAATTCCTTTTTCATTTTTATTTACTTATTCATTTTTATTTATGTATACTATATATTTTTAAATACATATATTTTTATTTTTTGGATCTAACTTCTTTTAACAAACAGACCAAAACTCACCTAGGAAATAGGTTTTCTTTTTTTTCTGGCTCTCTGGAAAAAAATGACAAGATGGAGGAATTCACCCCAAAAGAAAAAAACAGGAAGCAGATATAACAGCCAGGGATTTAATGAATATGGACATAAGTAAGATATCTGAACTAGAATTTAAGACAATTATAAGGATACTAGCTGGGCTTGAAAAAAATATATAAGGATACTAACTGGGCTTGATAAAAGCTAAAGAATCCCTTATTCCAGAGATAATGGAACTAAAATCTAGTCAGGCCCAAAGTAAAAATGCTATGACCAAGATACATTGTTATGGATGCCATAACAATGAGGATGGATGAAGCAGAGGAATGAATCAGTGGTGTAGATAATAAAAGTATGGAAAATAGTGAAGCTGAAAGGAAGGGGGAAGGAGAGGTAATGGATTACGAAGGTAGACTTAGGGAATTCAGCAACTTATTAACATATAATATTAATATCATAGGAATCCCAGAAGATCAAGAGAGAGAAAAAAGGGCAGAAGTTTTATTTGAGCAAATTATAACTGAAAATTTCCCTAATCTGGGGACAAACACAAACATCAAAATCCAAGTAGCACAGAGAATTCCCATTAAATTCAACAAAAGCCAACTATTGCCAAAGCACATCATAGTCAAATTCACAAAATACACAGAAAAGGAACGACTCCTGAAAGCAGCAAGGAAAAAAAGGACTTAACCTACAAGGGAAGACAGATCAGGTTTGCAGCAGATCCATCCATAAAAACTTCTCAGGCTGGAAGGGATGGCAGGATATATTCAGCATACTGAATGGGAGAACTATACACCCAATAATACTCTATCCAGCAAGGCTATCATTCAGAATAGAAGTAAGAGTTTTCCAGGTAAACAAACACTAAAGGAGTTCATGACCACTAAACCAGCCCTGCAAGAAGTACTAAGGGGGACTTTTTCAGTGTGTGTTGGGGGGAGACCAAATGCAACAAAGACTAGAAAGGAGCAGAGAACGTCACCAAAACTCCAACTTTATAGGTAATATAAAAGCACCGAATTCAGGTCTTTCAGTAATCACTCTAAGTGTAAATGGAGTAAATGCTCTAATCAAAAAACACAGGGTATCAGAATGGATTAAAAAACAAGAGCCATCTTTGCCTACAAGAGACTCATTTTAGACCTAAAGACACTTGCAAATTGAAAGTGAGGGGATAGAGAACCATCTATCATTCTAATAGACATCAAAAGGAAGCTGGGGTGGCAATCCTTATATCAGACAAATTAGATTTTAAAGACTGTAAAAAGAGATGAAGAAGGACTTATATTATAATTAAGGAGTTTACCCATCAAGAAGATCTAACAATTATAAATATTTATGTCCCCAATTTGGAAGTACCCAAATATATAAATCAATTTATAATAAACATAAAGAAACTCATTGATAACAATACAATAATTGTAGGGGACTTTAACACTCCACTTACAGCAAAGGAAGATCATTGAAACAGAAATTCAACAAGGAAACAAGGCTTTGAATGACCCTGGTCGCATTAACTTAACAGATACATTCAGAACATTTCATCCTAAAGCAGCAGAATACACAGTCTTTTCAAGTGCTCATGGAATATTCTCCAGAATAGATCACATACTGGGTCACAAATCAGCCCTCCCCAAGTACAAAAGATAGAGATCATATCATGCATATTTTCCAATCACAACACTATGAAACTTGAAGTCAACCACAAGAAAAAAATTGGAAAGACCACAAATACATGAAAATTAAAGAACATCTGACTAAAGAATAAATGGGTTAACCAGGAAATTAAAGAAGAAATAAAAAATGGAAGCAAATGAAACTGAAACCATGACAGTCCAAAACTTTTGGGATAAAGCAAAGGCATTCCTAAGAAGGAAGTATATTGCAAAACAGGCCTACCTCAAGAGGCAAGAAAAGTCCCAAATGTAAAACCTAACCTTACACCCAAAGGAGCTAGGAAAGGAAAAGCAAATAAAGCCTACAGCCAGTAGTAGAAGGGAAATAATAAAGACCAGAGAAAAATAAACGATATAGAAACAAACAAACAAAATTCAGTAGAACAGATGGATGAACCCAGGAGCTGGTTCTTTGAAACAATTTATAAAATTGATAAACTCCTAGCCAGATTTATCAAAAAGAAAACAGAAAGGTCCCAAATAAATAAAATCACAAATGAAAGAAGAGAGATAACACCAACACCACAGAAATACAAATAATCACAAGAGAATATTATGGAAAATTATTTGCCAACAAACTGGGCAATCTGGAAGGAATGGACAAATTCCTAGAAACATACAAACTACCAAAACTGAAACAAAAAGAAATAGAAAATTTGAAGAGACCCATAGCCAGCAAAGAAATGGAATCAGTAATCAAAAATTTCCCAGCAAACAAAAGACCAGGCTGGATGGCTTCCCAGGGGAATTCTACCAGATATTTAAAGAAGAGTTAATACCTATCCTTCTCAAATTTTTCCAAAATAAGAAATGGAAGGAAAACTTCCAAACTCCTTCTATGAAGCCAGCATTACCCTTATTCCAAAACCAGACAAAGAACCCACTAAAAAAAAAAATTACAGGCCAATATCCCTGATGAACATGGATGCAAATATTCTCAACAAGATACTAACAAATCAAATCCAACAGTACTTTAAAAGAATTACATGATCAAGTAGGATTTGCTCCTGGACTGCAGGGATGGTTCAGTATTTGCAAATCAATCAACATGATGCACTACATTAATAAAAGAAAGAATAAGAACAATATGATCCTCACAATAGATGCAGAAAAAGCATTTGAAAAAATACAGCATCGATTTTTGATAAAAATATACCTCAACATCATAAAGGCCATATACTAAAGACCCACAGCTAATACCATCATCAACTAGAGCTTTTCCCCTATGGTTAGGCACAAGACAGGGATGTCTACTTCACCATTGCTATTTAATGTAGTTACTGGAAGTCAAAGCCTCAGCAATCAGACAACAAAAAAGAAATAAAAGGCATCCAAATAGGCAAGGAAGAAGTCTAATTTTCACTATTTGCAGATGACATGATACTCTATTTAGAAAACCCAAAAGATTCCATGAAAAATAGCTCAAACTAATACATGAATTCAGCAAAGTCACAGGATATAAAATCAATGTACAGAAAACTGTTGCATTTCTCTATACCAATAGTGAAGTAGCAGAAAACAAATCAAGGAACTAATCCCATTTATAATTGCAACAAAGACCATAAGATACTTAGGGGAAAACCTAACCAGAGAGGTCAAAGATCTGTACTCTGAAAACTATAGAACGCTTATGAAAGAAATTTAAGAGGACACAAAGAATGGAAAAACAATTCCATGCTCATGGATTGGAAGAAGAAACTTGTTAAAATCTCTATACTATCCAAAGCAATCTACACAATTCATGCAATCTCTATCAAAATACCACCAGCATTTTTCACACAGCTAGAATGAACTATCCTAAAATTTTATGGACCATGAAAGACTCTGAATAGCCAGAGCAATTCTGAAAAAGAAAAGCAAAGTAGGAGGCATCATGAATCTGGATTTTAAGCTACAGAGCTGCAGTGATCAAGACAGTATGGTTCTAGCATAAAAACAGACACATAGATCAGTGGAACAGAATAGAGAACCCAGGAATGGATCCACAACTATATGGTCAACTGATATTGAACTAAGCAGGAAAGAATCCCCAATGGAAAAAAGTCTCTTTAACAAATGGTGTTGGGAAATTGGACAGTGTCATGCAGAAAAATGAAACTGGACCACTTTCTTACACCATGCACAAAAATAAACTCAAAATAGACGAAATACCTACATGTGAGACAGGAAACCATCAAAATCCTAGAGGAGAACACAGGCAGCGACCTCTTTGACATTAGACATAGGAGCTTCTTCCTAGACACATCTGCAGAGGCAAGGGAAACCAAAGTAAAAATGGAACAATTGGGACTTCATCAAGATAAAAAGCTTCTGCACACCAAAGAAAACAATCAGAAAGCTAAAAGGCAGTCTAAGGAATGAGAGATGACATATTGCAAATGACATATCTGATAAAAGGTTAGTATCCAGAATGTATAATGAATTTAGCAAATGCAACACCCACAAAACAAATAATCCAGTTAAGAATGGGCAGAAGACATGAATAGACACTTTTCCAAAGAAGACACCTGGATGGCTAACAGACACCTAAAAAGATGCTCAAAATCACTCATCATCAGGGAAATACAAATCAAAATCACAATGAGATACCACCTCATACCTGTCAGAATGGTTAAAATTAATAGCACAAAAATCAACAGGTGTTGGCGAGGATGTAGAGAAAGGGGAACCCTTTGGACTCTTGGTGGGACTGCAAATTAACCCAGCCAATCTGGAGAACAGTATGGAGGTTCCTTAAAAAGTTAGAAATAGACAGTACTTTACAGTTCAGCAATGATGCTACTAGGTATTTACCCAAAGGAAACAAAAATACAGATTTGAAGGGTACATATACCCTGATGTTTATAGCAGCACTATGAACAATAACCAAACCATGGAAAGAACCTAATGTCCATCACCTGATGAATGGATAAAGAAATGTAGTATATATACACAATGGAATATTACTCAGCCATCAAAAAATGAAATCTTGCCATTTGCAATGATGTGGTTGGAGCTACAGTGTATTATGATAAGTGAAATAAGTCAGAGAAGGACAAATACTGTATGTTCTTACAGTGGAATTTAAGAAACAAAACAGATGAACATATGGGGTGTGCTGAGGGAGAGGGGGAAACAAACAATAAGAGACTCGTTTTTTTTAAAGATTATTTATTTATTTATTTGACAGACAGAGATCACAATCAGGCAGAGAGGCAGGCAGAGAGAGAGGAAGGGAAGCAGGCTCCCCGCTGAGCAGAGAGCCAACGTGGGGCTCAATCCCAGGACCCTGGGACCACGACCTGAGCTGAAGGCAGAGGACTTAACCCACTGAGCTACCCAGGCGCCCCCAATAAGAGACTCTTAAAGATAGAGAACAAACTGAGGGCTGATTAAAGGATGTGGGTGGGGGAATGGGCTAGGTGGGTGATGGGTTTTAAAGGCAGTTGTTCTGAGGATCACGGGGTGTTATATGTAACTGATGAATCATTGAATTCCAATCCTACAACCAATATTGCACTGTGTATTGACCAACTAGAATTTAAATAAAAACTAAAAATAAAGTAAAAACAAAAATCAAAATGGTTTTAAAGATGCTGAATAATTTTATGTATAGCAACCTATAGTCAAGATACTACATATTATCTTATGACTCTAAAAAGTAATCTGAAAAAGTAATTCATAGATCTCTCACCAGAAGAATTCCTTCCTAAGCTACAAGAAGGTGAAGAATTATAATAAAAAACATTTTATGGTTGTATACAGGCAGACTCTGAGTATAAATTCTAGCTCTCCTATTTTCTAATTGGATAACCATGGGTAATTCTGAGCCTGTACCTTATCACTAAATGGACATAAGACCTAATTCATAGTGACCTGTGAGGATCAAAATAGGAAATACATATCAAGCACTTAAACCCTATCAGGTAGGAAGACTTTTAAAAATGCTATCTGTTATTATGCTCATTGTTTTTATAGTTTTATTGTCATGTTAGCACCATATATTATGTGTATTAGATCTATAAAGTAACAATAAAAGCAGTGGTACTAATTTCTTGGGCAACTTTAGGTAAGTCATTCATTGTCCCGGTTTCTCAGTTTTGAAGCCTATAGAATGGCAGTACTAGTAATAATACTAATACTGATAACAACAGTGGCAGCTAATGCTGCTCAGTGGTTTACAACCCAAGAAGTGTGACTCCAGATACTCACTGCTAGCCACTCTGCTCCATAGCCTTTTAGGAATACGTATCTGTTAGGATGGGCTGTGGTAACAAGTTGCCTCAAAATCTCAGTGGGATATAAAATAGAGGTTTATGTCTCCCTCATGCTATGTGTCTATTGTGGGTCGCTGCGAGTTCTGCCCACTGTAGTCAGTCAGAAACCTTGGCTGACAGAGACTCCATCTTGCCACATGTTCCCATGATCATCAAGTCAGGGAGAAGAAAATGTGAGGAATTGCGCACTAGCTTTCAAAATTTTGCCCAGTGTTTCAGGCTACTCCTGCTCTCATAATTTTAGCCAAAATGAGACACACAATCTTTTCAGGTGGTGGGGAAATATCATCATAAAATATAATCATGCCAGGAGGTAGAGAGCCAGGAATATTTGGTAAAGAGCAATAAAAACTGCCATAAATACTAAGGGGACTATTTTCGTCAAATATGAAAATGATGATGAAAGCCCTAATTAAAATGTAATAACCATAAAAGACTTTATTTAATCTAAAATTTTTCTCTCTAATGAGGATATATGTGTTGGATTTCATTTTGAGGAAAACATTAATTGTATCAATGCATTTTTAACCCATCTCAGGTTTCATTAATTCTAAGTTTTATTACTTGGATAAACAATATTTACTTCATATGAAATTAATAGACTCAAACATTTAGGTTTTTAAAAAATTTCATTTCAGATATTTATAGATATGACAGTCCTTATATTTACTGTTGTACTTAAATTTGGAAAGTTTACCACATGGTAAATAAATATAACTATAGACAGAATAAGTATGCCAAAGGGATTTCTATAATTAAGTGGCATATGCATGAATCATGGTCTTTCAGTAGGTTTATGTTTAATTAGTAAATTATTTTTTTTAAGATTTTATTTTATTTATTTGATAGACAGAGAGCACAAGTAGGCAGAGAGGCAGGCAGAGAGAGAGGGGGAAGCAGGCTCCCTGCTAAGCAGGGAGCCTGATATGGGGCTTGATCCCAGGACCCTGGGATCATGACCTGAGCCGAAGGCAGAGACTTTTAACCCACTGAGCCACCCAGGCGCCCTAATTATTAAATTATTTTTATTAAAAATGATCTGGTAATTCCAGAGTTCTATATTTAATTTAGAGTTACATATTACTGAAATGAAGTTAAATAATTTATAGGGAACCAAAATTGGTATTTTTTACACATACCAATGTGCATGTTATATGGAAGTCTTTTTACATGGTAAATTTATACAATAAAATGATAACAATGTACAAAGTCAAAATAATAAAATATTAGTTTATAGACAGTAAGTGGGGTATTTAATAGAGATACACGGGGAGTGTGTGCTGTCTCTCTTGACCTGCCACCATAGTCACAGATGGGGCTTACTTATGCACCAAAAGGTGGAATGATGTCAGTAATAAAATCAGACTCTGTGGCTGTGAGACAAAGGATCCTTTTTTGCACATCTTATCCAACTTTAAGTGCCAAGGGCCCTGCATGGGGCAAAGAGCACAGCAGATCATCAACAAAAAGAATTTTGCCAAGTTGAAAGGGATAGCTCTACTTTAGCCCTTTCAATAAGGAATAGGACCAGTCATTTGGGAGCAGTCTCTATGAAAAACATGGAGATTTAAGTTGGCAAAAGTTTACTTCAAGTTATAGTGACTTAGGTCCCTCCCCTTCCGCGTGGGTCTGTGTGATATTGCTTTCGAGGGTCAAACCCAGTGTAGGGGTCCACCATGGTTAATGCAGGTACAAAAGAGAAGTCAATACCAGCATCAAACACCCCTTGATGCACCTGCTTGCCGCCTTCTTCAGCCATTGCTCTTAAATGGTAGTTTTCAGAGTCTGCTGCCTTTTCTTTATAGATTTCTCATTTATAATAAGCAAGAAGAACAAATGCTGACAAGATGAGCAGGGATGGAATGGCATGAAAATCTCATCCATTAACATGGACAATCAGTTACATTCTTAGGATTGTTAGTCCCTCAAACTTCTTCATTAATTAGGTCTTGGTTATTCATCTTCCCACACCTTCTAGCTCAATTTGCTGTGACATCATACTGTGTTCAGAGTGCCTAACAAGCAGTGAAAAAAAAACAGGGTATCTTTAGAATATGAGCCGGCAACTGGTTTAGTTAAATATCCTTCCACCCACGCTGTACTACATTGATTAATTTTTAAAGAAATAGCTAAATGAAGATATTAATTATTTGTATGTGGTGCATATGCTCGCATGCACACCATTATATTTTAATTTATTTTTTTAACAAATAAGCCAATATGATTTTTAAATTATTTCCCATCTGGCTTACATACTAATAAAGAAAAAATATCTATTAATTTGTGCCATATCAAATTCACCCTTTTTTTCTCTTACTTTCTAATTATATAGTTCTCAAAGATATCAAACTAGAAAAAATAGATTTAAACTTCCTGCTTTTTAGTCCACATACATAGCTGTTTAGTGTGGGAGTGAAATGAAACACTTATTTTTGGAGGCCTTAACAATATGAAAACAGAACATGTACATAGTTCTCTCTCTATTATTTGTCTTTATTTTAATCATGCTTATGTAAAACTGAAATGCAACAAGGCAAATTGACTATCCTGAAAATAACTGCCATCTGAATTGTCAGAATTTAATTCTATTTCGCCTCATTTTGGTGGTGTATATTATGACCAGTTTTTTGGAAATTCTATAAACCACATAGAGTACATATGATGATTCTCTGTTGCCCTGCTTATTTCCTCATTACACATGATACCAGCACCATGTGTTACAAGGGATTATTTATGTACATACAAACACATGAGACAGTAAGATTTTGAGGCAGTAAATTCTTATAAATTAATCTGTTATGGTTTTTAGAATATTTTCCTGGTTTGAACTGTGTGTGTGTGTGTGTGTGTGTGTGTGTGTGTGTATTTATGGACAATTGTGCATGTTGATGATAAACATAATTAATGAGGAAAACCACATAGAGAAATTTGGATAACAATGACTATGTCTTCATGTATTTTCAACATACATCAAAAAACATTATATGTATGCTTTCCGGATGTCTCAAAATATAAACCACACTGTTGCCTTTCAGGTAGGTTGTGGACTGTCTGGAGGAGCCCACATTCTTACTGTAACGTTTGAATGAGTCACTGATTTAATTGCCAAAGGTACACAACCTTTAAAGGAAGTGAGATAAGCACAGGGGGAGGAGAGGCTGCTGCCAATGTTTGCCAAGCTCCACTTCGCAGCTGTGATTCTCTTAGGAGGGACACCAGTTCTGGAAGGAAAGCTCTTTTCTTCCTCACCAGAATCTTATTTTATTCTATGCTTACCTCATTCTTAGAGAACTTGCGGAGTCATCTCTGCCCTTCCATTTAAGGGGATATTTACAAGCATTGAGTTCTCTTGGTTCTCAAACACCGATACCACATTCTTACCAGTGAAGAGAAAACAGAGTATTCCCTGCTCTCCCTAGACAGAATCCAAGACAGTTCATTCCCTTACATTCTATTCGGTGTCTCCTATGACACTTTTGTGACATTCTTTTACCTGGATGGTGCTGACGCTCTGTTTGATCCAGGGGTTCTCATCAGAAATGCATTTCCCTGCACCAACCTATTGTTATTCCCTCTAAAATATATTGGGAAGGGTGGTAATTTTGAAGATAATGGAAAGAAAATGGGATCAAGTGTCAATAGATGTCCTGTCCTCTGTTGCTTACTCTCTTCATGGCTTTAAACAAGGTTCTTAAATCTCCTGAGTCATTGATAAAATAGTACACATGAGAGAGTTGGTATTGTCACACAAACTCATGAATGTGAGAAAGTTTTGTAAATCACAATACACCAGAATTATGACTATTTTTATGCATATAACCAAAGTAGGTTTCTTAGAACTGAGCTTTTGAAAATAATACTAATCATTGAATAAACCTACAGTTTTGCACAACAATAGGACCATTGTCCTGGAAATCTTGGAATATAATATATATTGAGTTTTATCTCCCTGAAAATAAACCTGAAGTATTCATGTATTCCAAAAATAGACTTGTCTGTGTAGATTTTTAAAAATCGCTTTTATATTAACTATTGTCACTATTTGTGTATAAAAGTCTTGTAATTTAAAAAAAGTCTTATAATTACTTCTTTTTAAAGCCTAAAATTAGCATATCTTCTGTTCACCCAATTAACTCAAATGAGTAACAAATTATTTTTTAAAAGCTTTCTAAACTGATATTCTGTAATGACTCATTGGAGAAAATGTCTTTTCTGAAGTCTGCACCTCTTTTATTTTTTAGTCAAACACATAATCTACTACACAGCTTTAAAAATGTTTGCTGCATCAATCAACCAAAAGCCACTCACTTTATTCATTCCTCCATTCACGGGTGTGCCCTAGAATGTGGTTGGTGGCAGCGGGTTTCCTGTGAAATTTGTGGTAGAAGG
Organism: Taxidea taxus jeffersonii; assembly: GCA_003697995.1. Lineage (NCBI taxonomy): Eukaryota > Metazoa > Chordata > Mammalia > Carnivora > Mustelidae > Taxidea > Taxidea taxus. Next base: position 11,508 of record ML103173.1, read on the forward strand.
GGGGATCAGTTAGTAAACGTGCAAGGAATTTGTCCCTCCAGTCTTTTTTCCGCTCTTTTTTCAAGTCTTTATTAAATTCTAGTTAGCTAACATATTGTGTAATATTGTTTTCAGGAGTAAAATATAGTCCCTCCAATCTTATAATGAGCTTGCAGGCTTATCTCAGCCTGTGTTACGGAAAACCGCAGAGTTTCCTTCACTGGAAGGTCATGGTAAACAACTCTGGATTTCTCACTCATAAAATGAAAACCTAAATGCCTAATCTGAGCTTTCTTTTGGAAAGCAGGAAGTTGAAATCCCTGCTTTATTTCAACAGCTGGTGGCCTGATCTGTTAAATTGGCTTGCTAATAAACAAATACACGAGCCCAGAAAGTGAAGAGAAAGAATGAGAAGTGCACATGCTACCCTAACAGCCTGATGGCATTCCAGTATTCTGTTCCTTCTTGGTGGCCATGCGGCATGATAGCACTTTTACTTTGCAACAGAAACCATCTTGGGATGGTTTTCATCTTTTGTGAATGGTTTAACGACTGCTTCCTCCTTTCCAATTCTCAATATTAGCAATAGAACTATTTCAATATTTTTTCTGACAAAAATGTGACTTTTAGTAATGCCATTTTAAAAAGTTGGCTTATTCACAGCAGACTCGAAAAATTATTTTCAAGTCCCCTAGAACTTGCTTCCAGACTTGGGAGATGACTGACCTCTGTGAGGGTACCAAAAGTCAATGCACTAAATTGGAAATTAGGAGACTTGGATTTGGGTCTTGCTCATTCACAAACTAACTAACTGAGGAGTCTAATCCCATGCTTCAGTTCCATCATTTGTGTGACTCTGGACAAGTCACTTTAGTTTCCTCATCTGTAAAGAGGATCATAAAAGTATCTAACTCTCAGCATTGTTGTAAGGAGTCCATGAGATAATGATTATAAATGGACCAGAACAGTACTGGGCTCATGCTAACAGCATCTGTGGTATCTCTAATAATGTAATAGTAATCTGTCTTGTCATAGTTCCTAATTTTCTCTCTTCACAAGGTTATGATGAGAACCAAATGACAGAACATATGTTGTATTCATTTTTTTTTCTTTTAAATATTTTATTTATTTATTAGTTAGAGAGAGAGAGAGCACAGGCAGACAGAGAGGCAGAGGCAGAGGGAGGAGCAGGCTCCCTGCCGAGAAAGGAGCCCGATGTGGGACTCGATCCCAGGATGCTGGGATCATGACCTGAGCCGAAGGCAGCCGCTTAACCAACTGAGCCACCCAGGTGTCCCAGTATTCATTTTTTAATAAAGATTTTATTTATTTATTTGAGAGAGAGCATGGGGGGCTTTAAAGGAAGAGGAAGACTCCCCACCGAGCAGGGAGCCAGATTCGGGACTCGATCCTGGGACTCCAGTATCATGACCTGAGCTGAAGGCAGCCGTTTAACCAACTGAGCCACCCAGCAACCCCCATGTTGTATTCATTTCTGTAGTGCTGCCCAGCCAATCGCCACAAACTTGGTAGCTTAAAACAAGAGCTATTGATTATCTTGTTTCTATAGGCTAGATAGGTCTGGCCTAGATGGGTGCTCTGCTCAGAGCTTCATAAGGCTGAAATCCAGGTGTCAACTCAGTCTTTCTTTCTGGACCCAAGATCCTCTTGCAAACTCATGTGGCTGTTGGAAGAATTCATTTCCTTAGGATGGAAGTTGCCATTTCTTGCTAGATGTCAACAAGGGGCCACTCTCAGCAACTAAAGACAGTCTGCCTCTCCCTGCCACTTGGCCTTTTCAGCATCGTGGCCATTGCTTTCTTCCCAGCCAGGAAGAATGTATCTCACTGGTTTCCAATCCCTTACCACCAGCTGAAGAAAACTTGCTTGTACAGGATTTAACCTGATCAAGTCAGGCCATCCAGGCGAATCTCCTGTTAGCCATATTCTATAACATGATCATGGCATGATATCATGCTCAGGTTCCACCCCCTCTTAAGGGGAGGAGATTATATGAGAGAGAGGGTCATTGTTGAAGTCTGCCTACCACAAATGTGAACATGAAGTGAAAAGTAAAAATAACATACCTGGGACACATTATTATATGTCGTATCACTGTCATCATCATCGTGATCGTGATATCAAATTTTTATCCTCACACAACCCTTTTCTACTTATTTTCAAAGGTTTAAATGAACTGTAAAGAATATTCCAATTCATTCAATAACCATGCAACTCAGAGCTTTGCATTTGCTTCATAACTCCCTCAATTCCTATTCTCTTTGGTATATTTACTTCCCACATTCCCTCCTTTGATCATTGAGTCAATGAATCATGGCACTCCCCAAGAGCAAAGTTCCATAGAGAAGTATGTTGTATTGAATTCACCAGTCCATAAATTACTCAACCATTATCCCCCTTACATGTATGCAGCAATCCCAAAATTCCCTATGGCCTGGTTGTGCTCAACTCTAAATCAAACTAAGGAAAATGTAATCTCTTCCAATGCTTTAATGATATTTAACCCAGGGACTAATAGAGATGTTTATTTGTAGATAGCAGGAGTGACCCCAAGATGATCCTTGAAGCTCTGGCTGTCATTTACCAGCACTTATGAGGGACATATATTGTTAAAAGCTCCATAATTAAAGTAAATGTAAATATAAAACAGAATATAAAAAATAAAATAAAACAATGATGTAGGGAAGGGTTGAAAATGATTACAGGGACGCCTGGGTGGCTCAGTTGGTTAAGCAGCTGCCTTCGGCTCAGGTCATGATCCCAGCGTCCTGGGATCGAGTCCCATATCGGGCTCCTTGCTCGGCAGGGAGCCTGCTTCTCCCTCTGCCTCTGCCCACCACTCTGTCTGCCTGTGCTCGCTCTCTCCCTCTCTCTCTGACAAATAAATAAATAAAATCTTAAAAAAAAAAAAAAAAGAAAGAAAATGATTACATCGTCCATGAACATGGAGTGGGGAAACTTAACCTAGAAATTTAAACAAGAATCTTCTGTATTTTGTTAATATAAGTGCCATTAAGGCAGAGATGAATTCTCTGCCTACACAGAGATTAGTAAAACTTTGTTCATGAAATAAAGTATAATTTTATTTTAAAAAAGATTACAAACTAGAAGTTATATCTGTGTTCAAAATCATCTTTGCCACTGTTGACATTATGATCATGGATGTGTTACTTTTCCTCATTAAAACTTAGTTTAAAAAAAAAAACTTAGTTTTTGCCTCTTTAACATAGAGGTAATACTGTCTACTTAAGAACATGTTTTGAGGGGCGCCTGGGTGGCTCAGTGGGTTAAAGCCTCTGCCTTCAGCTCAGGTCATGATCTCAGGGTCCTAGGATCGAGCCCCACATCAGGCTCTCTGCTCGGCAGGGAGCCTGCTTCCCTCTCTCTCTCTGCCTGCTTTCTGCCTACTTGTCATCTTTGTCAAATAAATAAAATAAAATCTTTAAAAAAAAAAAAAGAACATGTTTTGAGGATTAAGTGAAATAGCCTATGCTGAGTTCTTAGGACAATGCCAAGTACATAGTGAGCATTTAGTAACTGATGACTATTGTTGTTATTGTTATTTTTATTCATTTTAATTATGCTAATGTGTGGCCCAATGTCTGGAATGTATTTAGTGCTCAGAAAATATTACTTCCTTCATCCTTCTTCAATACCTGTTTGTTGAATTGAACTGGATCTGTCAAGAAGAGAATTTCAATGCTATCAGTCAGAAATACATTAAGAGGTTACCATTTATCTGATTTTATTTAATTTCATGCAATTTTCTTCCTCCACCCTTCCTCCCTGCCTGCATGCCTGCCTACCTCCATCCTTCCTTCTTTCCTCCTTTTCTTCTCTCCGCTCCTTCCTCCTCTTTCTCTTATCTTTTTTTCCTCAAGCAGATATTATTTTAAACTTCCGAACAACCTATGTCAGCAAGTCTGGCCAAGTTATCTTTGAAGCAAGATCAATTTGCATCCACTACGTCACAACCTGGTTCATCATTGATTTAATTGCTGCCCTGCCGTTTGATCTCCTGTATGCTTTCAATGTCACAGTGGTGAGTAAAGAGCTCCCTTCTGCATGACCTTAAAGGTTATTTTTAACCCTGTGTTTATTTTCTACATGTTCAGGTTTTAAGTGTTTATGATAGTCTGTGCACCCAGGATTTTATGCCCTCCTGAATAAAGACGCTAAAGTGGCCAAGGGTATGCAGGCCACAGACAGTCCATTTGAGGAAGTTACTTCCTTTTAAAATTTGGGTTACTGGTGAGTTATTTAAATACCTAGACCATGGGGTGCCTGGGTGGCTCAGTGGGTTCAAGCCTCTGCCTTTGGCTCAGGTAATGATCTCATGGTCCTCAGATAGAGCCCCACATCAGGCTCTCCACTCAGCAGGGAGCCTGCTTCCCCACCCCACCCCCCATCTCTCTCTGCCTGCCTCTCTGCCTGCTTGTGATCTCTGTCTGTCAAATAAATAAATAAAATCTTTTAAAAAATAAATAAATACCTAGACCAGGATATACCAGAAGCCCGAGTTTATCATCAATACCGACTCAGAACCAATCCTTTGGTAAGGAAACCCTCTGCAGGAATACAAGCCTTATTTTTCATTACTTAGGCAGTTATTTGCCTCCAAAGTTCAGTGTGGTGTTTAAGATTTCTTCTAATTTTAGGACTTTTACTCTCTACCTCTTGAGTATTTCATTATTCACTGGTAAGACAAAGAAAAGACTGATCAAGATACAGAAGAGTACTGAAATTAAAATAGAAGAATTCAACCAGTTCTTAGAAGTCCTTGTAAAAAATGTTGGGAGGGACAGAAACCTAAATGACACAATGACCATGAACTTGAGAGCTCTCTTGGATTTTTTACTTTTCTGTAGGATTGTAACTTCTCCTCTTTCTTTATGGAGAACTTTATACAACTTCATGCCTCCTCGAAGGAAAGCAAGTATGTCCCTTGGTGGTAGCAGCTATTTTTTACTATTGAAAAATTGTTGTTCTTAAGAGCGTTAAGTGCTCCCTATATAGAGACTTTTAGGGACATATAATAGCATTTTGGGGCCAGTAATGCAATTTGCTCCTAGAATTTTTTTAATTAACATATATAATGTATTATTTGTTTCAGGGGTACAGATCTGTGATTCATCAGTCTTACACAATTCACAGCACTCACCATAGCACATACCCTCCCCGATAGCTATCTCCCAGCTCCCCCACCCCTCCTACCCCCTTCCCCTCCAGCAACCCTCAGTTTGTTTCCTGAGATTAAGAGTTAGAGTAACAAATTTTAGCAGGCAAAAATTTACTAAACATTAGTTCAAATTAAACATATTTCTTACTTAGTCGACAACCCCTTGAGATTCTCTATCAAGAATTTAAAAGCATAGTTTTCAATATTAAAGTGATCATTGTTTTTCAAATAGAGTCTTTATTAACTTCATAATGAAGATTGAACTGTAATCCTGCCTATTTAGTGCAGATTTGTGCAGTTGTTGATGACCTATATGAGAATATTTTTCTTTCTTTTTTTTTTTAAGATGGAAAGTTGAGAGTGTCAACATCTTTAAGAGGTTTATAAGTCAACTGGAAGGAAACCTCTGGGGAAAAAATTTAGTATATAATATCAATCAGTGCCACTTTGAATTGTTATCCAGGCTTTTTAAAGTGCTTTTTAAAATTGAATTTGACTAGATAAGAGTACTGTAATGAAAGCATAATGACTTAAAACAAGGCTTTTGCAAGACTGCAACAAAAAAAAATTCAGAAGAAATATATAATTCACAAAATGTTAAAAATTTTCCACATTCTCCTGGAGAATTGTTAAATAAATGGTGTTTAATAGAGTGTGCTCTAAATTAACTTACTGCTTTGCTACTAAATACTAACAATATTGTTTTATATTCCATTTCTCTTTGGGCACTGAACAAATAAAATTGTTTGAAACATATATAATTATTTGTAAATATATACAATTTTAAGATATGTAACCTATTTATATATCATTAACATCTTCATTGCCTAAAATTAACACAAAAGATTTTTTAAAAAGTCTAATTCCCATATTTTAATGAATTTTAAATATTTGCACACTTTTATTGCATTCTTGCTCAACATCTACATTAGAAAGAAAGAAAAAGAGGAAGGAATAAAGGAATCTGTCTTCTCAGTGATAATTTTTGTTTCTCACAGGAGGGAGCATATGATCATTAACAAATTGGCACATAAATTTGCTATGCCTCCAAATAAATTTTTCAAGATGAAATATTCTATTTGAACAGAAAAGCTTGTTCAGTGTATTATGTTTACTCCCTAGGAAAAACATAAGTTACGAGGAACAGTTTATACATTATGTGATTTTTTATACTGCACAGACTTAAAATAAATAAATAAATAAATAAATAAATAAATAATTAAGCAAGCATAGGTGTTGGCTTTCCAGATTTAAAATACATCTAGTAAGTTCATCTCTGTAGATGACATTCAAAAATTCATTACAACCATCAAAAATGTATTAGATGCTCTATTTTTGACTTTGCCCATAATTGCTGGTGGCAAATGTTTTACATACAACTCACGCATTTCTTTAATAAAATGTACTATGTGTAAATCACTATGAAAGGCACTCTGAGAGACAAAGCTGTGAATGAGACATAGAAAATATGATAGAGTGAAAAAAGACAAAAGTATAAATCCAGTCTTACCACTTATTGTCTGAGTGACTTCCTTGGGGAAGTTAACATCAAAATGGGCAAAATGTGTACAGAAATCACTACAGGGTTTCTCAGCAGCCTAAAAAGCGAACATTTCTATAAACTACCTTGCTAAGTGTCAAACACCCAGAAAGACCTCAGTACATGTTAATCAACTTCTCTCTCTCTTTCTCCCCTCTAGTGGGTAGCCAGGGGGTGGTCATGTCCTCCTGGTAATAGGAGAAACTGCCATTTGATAGGGGGTTCTGATGAGTACATCACTGTCTTGCACCTGCTTATTAACTGTTTCTAATTTTTATCAGTGACAAATTCAGAACTGCATCCCAAGAGTAGAAAGAATACTTTCCCTTTTTTAGGTTATGTATTTCCATCTAAATCAAATATGCCTCTTTCTTATGTCATTCATTAAGAGCCCAAACTCACATTTTTTTAAGATTATTTATTTATTTATTTATTTATTTATTTATTTATTTGTTAGAGAGAGAGAGAGCACAGGCAGACAGAGAGGCAGGCAGAGGCAGAGGGAGAAGCAGGCTCCCTGCCAGGCAAGGAGCCCGATGTGGGACTCGATCCCAGGACGCTGAGATCATGACCTGAGCCAAAGGCAGCTGCTTAACCAACTGAGCCACCCAGGCGTCCCCCAAACTCACATTTTATAGCAAGAAGCTGTTGACTCAGATAGGAATAAGCATAGTTTATTTCAAAAATGTCAGCAAAATCACTAAGACTACCTCATCCTGGACACTAAGTTGTGTGTCCCTTGTCTTCCCAAATGTCTATTGTTCTCATGTAAGGATAGTCCTCCATTCTTCCCTCAAACTCATCTTTATGGTCTGAGAAGATGGGGAGATTGCCTACATCAGTATTCTATGCTGAATGGTGTCTTAGTCTGCTCAGGATGCTATAACAAAATATCATTAACTAGGTGCCTTAAACAATAGGATTTTATTTATTAGTTCTGAAGGCTGGGAAGTCCCAGATCAAGGTTCCAGCCAGTTTGGTTCTTGATGAGGGCTCTTTTCCTGGCTTGTAGACAGCTGTTTTCTTGCTGTGTTCTCACATGTTGAGGGGCAAGAGACTTTGGGTTAAGGAGAGAGGGGGTCAGGGAGAGAGGAAGAGAAGAGAAGAGAAGAGAAGAGAAGAGAAGAGAAGAGAAGAGA
>ML103173.1:19375-76431 GCA_003697995.1 Taxidea taxus jeffersonii
GAAGAGAAGAGAAGAGAAGAGAAGAGAAGAGAAGAGAAGAGAAGAGAAGAGAAGAGAAGAGAAGAGAGAATTCTCTGGGCTCTTCTTATAAGGGCACTAATCCCATCTTGAGGATCCCACCCTCTGACCTCATTTAAAACAAATCACTTCCCAAAAGCCCCATCACCCGTTATCATCACACTGAGGGCGAAGGGTTCAACATGTGAGATTTGGAGGGACAAATTCAGTCCACAGCAGATGGCTTCCTCCATTTGGGATTTCTGTTTGAGGTTTCATTTCAATTACAAAACTGTCATCTATCTGTCAGATTCTTCGACCTATAAAATAAACTCTACCCCTGGCAATTCCTCTAAGCTACAAAGTAGATATTGCAAAATACTGCCATGGAATCGCCTGGTTTACAATGAGCTGGAGAATTGACAGATGAGAACTTGGCTGTGAAGGAAAAGAAAATAAAACTTGGCACAGAAGAATGAGAAAAAGAAATAAAAGCACAGCTAGCTGGCAAGTGCTTCAATTGACCTTATGATTTTATTTTATTTCAGTATAGAATAAGTCACAAAGTTACAACTGAAAATACTTTTGTTATATTTCTATTATTATACTGAGTGTAGAATGTTTTGTATCTCAACTTATTACCCATTCATTCATTTAATACATGTTTATTGAGCACTTAATATGTGTCAGACACTGCTCTAGGTACACTTTTCTTAGACATAAGGGGAGATGGGTAGTAGAGGAAGGAACTGGAAGTCAACTGACTTCAGAGCTAATTACAAAGGCAAATTTACAGAAGATGCTGACCTTGTTTATGATTCTATCTGCTGAGGAAATACTGTTCTTAGGTGTAGTCATACAAACCACTTTCTTCCCCTTGATTTATGATTCCTTCCACACACACACACACACACACACACACCACAAATTAGAAAAGGCCAAGTAATTTGTCAAACTATTTTCATATGAGCTAATACTTTATTTTCCCTTTCTATTTTAGAAAGCTCACTGAGGCTCTTTGAGGTGTGAAAGGGTATGCATTAGTGTACCACATATGTTGTTAACAATGACATAGACCATTCGGGTGGACACAATGGTGCACATTTTTCAGTTGGGTCCTGAAGTCAGGATAATACTCCCTTAGCTACAAGTGTATTGTTTTAGTGTATACGAAGGCAGGACCTAGGAGAGTTTTCAAAAATTTTGGTCCATTCTAATTTTGGTTCCCAAAGCATGTCTGTTTGAGAGAGGGCTTGGAGTGCAAAAGCTTCAGGCACATGTTTCCTCTAGTGATGATGTTAGAGAGAAGAGAACACAGCCCAGGAGACAGGAGGTGCTACTGGTATTTGTGAGCAGATATTACACAAGTTTGATAGATCTAATCACTGTTTGTTTCAAAAACTAAGTTACCCTTGTTACCACTTCACACCGTTTTACTTCAGTGGGTACAAGTTATTGTTATAGCCAGTCTTACATGGAGGGAGAGATGTGGAATTGAAAGAACACATATGTAAGAGGTGGAGACACCTTACGTTCAATCCTGAAATCATAATGTGTTTCAGTTGTGTGTCAGAATATACAAAATTAGATTCAATCAGATAAGTAGAGAAAAAAGATAAATCCTAAGGAAAATAAGTATTAATTTGAAGAAACTAAGTTGTCTTATCTTTTATTCTATCACCTCTCAATATAATATGTGGAGAAGGGACATTGGGATGGCCATAAAAATGACCATAGCGTGGGATTCATGATTATATTTAATTTCAAGAACTTTCCAGAATGGCTGGAAGTTAAAGTAATGGTAGTAGCATGCAAGGAAACATGGGCCAAGTTGTCTCTGTCTCTGCTCTGTCTCCTCCCACAGGTGTCTCTTGTGCATCTCCTGAAGACCGTTCGGCTGCTGCGTCTTTTGCGTCTCCTGCAGAAGTTGGACCGTTATTCCCAGCATAGCACAATCGTCCTGACTCTGCTCATGTCCATGTTTGCGCTCCTTGCACACTGGATGGCGTGTATCTGGTATGTCATTGGAAAAATGGAGAGGGAAGACAACAGCCTTCTGAAGTGGGAAGTTGGTAAGGGCTTACATTTGTCACATTTTCCATATTTAAGTGAAAAAGGAAGATTGTCTAGAATTTAGAAGAGGTGAAAAATGAGTCCATAAATATGTCCTCTGACTGTCGATTTGTCTAATGCGTTTTAGGGGTTTGGGGGCGGTAGTACATGATGTAAGTGATTTCTTTTGAGAAAATTTTCTGGAAAATCCTTATATATGTTTTAAAGAGTAATGGGTTAATATTTCAATGGGCTAACTGTGTAAAGTGACCAGCCAGGCTGTAGAAGTGTTTAGATAAGTAATGTGTGATCTTATCTGACATAGCCAATGCAGGGCTAGTACCATTGAATCACTGGGCAACTGGCCTATGGCCAATCATTTCTGTGAGAGAGAGTGTGAATATATTATAATAACACACTTTCCACATTTAGTATACTTTGAGAATTTGTGATGATAGAGGGAACTGGATATTCACAAATATAATTTGTAGAATTTTGTGTCCCCATAATGCATGGGAATTTAGGGGAGATTTTTCCAAACATTACATAATTCTGCATAAATGAATCTGAAATGTTCTGCACAGAAACACATTTTTAAACTTATGTTAACCACAAGAACTTTACAGAAAATGAAATTCTGAAGGCTGTAACCCTCTATCCAAAAATATATACATTCTTCTCCCAGTCATTGCCTTTAGAGAACTGTCATAGTATCCCATGTAGAATTCTTTTTTTCCCCCCCTCTTATTCTGACATTTCAACAAAAGAATCTGTTTCTTGGTTGGCTAGAAAATTCTTCACTTCTTTTCTCCAAAAATCAATCTTGAACTTTTGGAAGCTCAGACCTTTGCACAGGGATGAAGCCACAGAGATTCCCAAGAGAGAAACATGTTCTAACTTTTCATACCTACACTTAATGGCAGAATGCATTGGGAACATCCCTGGGCTGGCTCTCATTATGCCACCCTCTCAACAGAGGGCATATACAAAGCTTTCAAAGTATGTCTTTGGAGAATGAGCTGGAGACCCTAAGAAAAACAGATTCCAGGGAGCAAATCTCCTGTGTTCTTTTTTTTTTTTTAAGATTTTATTTATTTTTTTGACAGAGAGATCACAAGTAGGCAGAGATGCAGACAGAGAGAGAGAGAAGGAGAAGCTGGCTCCCTGCTGAGCAGAGAGCTTGATGTGGGACTCGATTCCAGGACCCTGGAATCATGACCTGAGCAGAAGGCAGAGGCTTTAAACCACTGAGCCACCCAGGCGCCCCTCCTGTGTTCTTAAAAATGCTCCTGCATGTCTCTGTTTTGACCCCAAGCTACACCAAAGCATTGAGTGTGTCCTGATAATTTTCATCTCAGACTGGTTTTTTCTTCCTTATCAAAGTACTTCTGTGTCTTGCTATGGATCTCAATTCTCAGGAATAAAGTCAAGAGAGAAATAAAACTGCAGTGTGAAGGCAGGAATGTTCTACATAAAGAGAACATGAGATGAGATGTGAAAGACTGAGAGAAGGAAGACAGAGAGAGCAAAAGACAATGGGGGGAAGGACAGAGAAGAGTTGATTAAAAGGAGGACCAAAGTCTGGATTGTACTTGGATTAAAACATTTCCTGTCCTTTAGTATTGTTTCCATTTCTATTTTGTTGTCCTGAAGGTTCCCTCATCACACACTCTGGTGTAGTCCTAATGGTGTCCAGTGAATTACAGCATTAGATCTCTGCCCTTTGTTTTGAATCCATATTAAAATTCTGACTTGTGGTCAGCCACCTGATTCCTTTCTGGGCCTGACCTAATTTCCTTCAGGCCCCAGACCTATGCACTCATATTAATTTGTAAGTCTTGTCTAGTCTGAGAGTCTCCAGATGGGGAAATTCAGCTTATTCACGCTCTCAAATTTAGTTAGATGAGGAAAGCTTTTTGTTTCATTTCCAACACACCAGTTACACTGCAGATGTACAAACTAGCCACTGTTTTTCTTCCCACAAACACACAGGGGTATTGATTTCCCAAGAAAAAAAGAAGACAACCATCTAAACTGCTTCAGTATTGCCCCCTACCTCTCCTACTCTTAAACCTGATGTTATGGTTCAGTGTAATGAACGGGAGCTTGTGAAATGGAACTCAACCCACAAAGAAAGCACTGGCATAATACATGATGAGAAGAAAACACTGGGTTGGGGCAACAGAACTTGTCATGGCTCCACCACTAACCGATTGTGCGGCTTGTAGTAATTTTGTTCACCTCTATAGGCCTCGGTTTCCTCATCTAGAACATGAGAAAACTCACCATATAGCTTGAAAGTCTATTTCAGTTTCCATAATTTATGATGCTAATGGAAGAACAAACCCAGTATTGTGTGCTTATTTTTTTTTATCATAGTTCAGTGTCCACATAAACTGTCAATAGCAACCACCCAATGTCAACAAGTTTGAGGAAAAAGGATGTGTCAGGAAGTACGTCTTGTGATCACAGCATATTAAAGAATTGATATGTTTTACTCAGTTATGATAAGAATAACTCAACCTTTATCTTTAGAGAATTAGATTTCCTTTCCAAACACCTCTCAGAATAGGATCAGGAAGATAGTATGCTAATTGTGTCAGTCAATATTGGATTTATAGACTTGGCAACAAGGAATTTCCCTTCCCTTAAAATTACTTGTATTATTGTTCATTTAGAATGTTTTCCAGCTGAGATTGGGACACAGACTAAATAATTATGATCTCTTCTACCTAATTTTTTTTAATGAAGCAGCTGAGAACCCGGGTTGATTTTGTTTTTACTATGGAATTTGTTCACTAGTATTATCTTTTTTGGTTCAAGTACTGTGAACCAAAAAAACTCTTCACACAAATAAAATTTGATTAGAGAACATTTTCTTTATGTTGTGACTAACATCAGATGTTTAGAACAGATTTGCATTCCCAAGGGATAAAATGGAATTTTTTTCTAATCATTGTTAATTGCCTTGAAATGATTTTTCCCCCTTTTGTCCTTGGTAGGTCTGCTACTCACAGCTAGGGTTCCAATATTTTGCATCAGATCAAATCAAAGTTAATCTTTAAAAAAGATTGCAGGATCGCTTCTCTATAAGATACCTATTTTTGGAAGGAAGAATTAATACCTGCGGACTAATTATACCAGAGGCTGGTTATAAACTGATTTGCCTGGTGTTATTTTTTTTTAAGATTTTATTTATTTATTTGACAGACAGAGATCACAAGTAGGCAGAGAGGCAGGCAGAGAGAACGGAGGAAGCAGGCTCCCTGCTGAGCAGAGAGTCCAATGCGGGGCTTGATCCCAGGACCCTGGGATCATGACCTGAGCCAAAGGCAGAGGCTTTAACCCACTGAGCCACCCAGGCACCCCTGGTGTTATTTTTACTTCATATTCTTATGTGCTTTTATGCTATATTTTAAGAAAAGTAAGGTTGGCTTATTGTTTCGTGGAATTTTAGACTTGGGAGGACCTTAGTCCAACTTTTTTGATTTTATGGTGAAAAATCCAGCTGTAGGCTTTCCAAGCTCTGTGATGTAGGGGTTATTATCTGGTGTATTCACGGCTGTATCCTCACTGTGGTGTATAGTTCCTGGCACATGGCAAATATGTAGGAAAAAAATGTTGAATGAGTTAATCTTCATTCAATTACTGAATGACAGTCATGGGACAAGAGCTTAGATTCCCTAACTTCTTGTGTACAATTCCTTCTAGTAATGTTGAATGTTATGAAATTAGAGGAAATGGCTGTTTAGAAAATCTTTTCCAGCAGGATGCTTGAGAGGAGAAGAACAAATAGGGTGATCATTTAAGATTTGGTTAGTCGGGGTGCCTGGGTGGCTCAGTTGGTTAAGCTGCTGCCTTTGGCTTGGGTCATGATCCCAGCTTCCTGGGATCGAGCTCCACATTGGGCTCCTTGCTCGGCGGGCAGCCTGCTTCTCTCCTGCCTGTCATTCCTCCTACTTGTTCTTGCCCTCTCCCTCTCTCTGTCAAATAAGTAAATAAAAATCTTAAAAAAAAAAAAAGGTTTGGTTACTCATTTAAAAAATATTTTTTGAGCGCCCACTACATGCTTGCTTGGTCCTCGAGTATAAGGCACTCAAGTTACCAAAACTAATATACGTAATGTTATGGAACTTAAAGTCCAGTAGTTAAACAGAGACAAATAGCTCAATGGATATATCACAGTGTGATAGTTCTGTAACTGGAAAGTGCATAGAGGGGAGGCAGCTAGATCTAACTAGATATCAGCAAAGGCTTTTCCAAGATGAGCTGGTTTTAAGGGATGAATAGGTCTTGTCTCTGCAGATGCTGAGGAAGGGGCATGGATGAGGGCAGGAACAAGGCTACATGAAGCAGGTCAATCGCATAAAGGGTGAATGGGGTAGTAAGGTGATGAAGCTAAAGTGTCAGGTAGTCGGGACTGGCTCTTCAAAGACCATTCATGCTAAGCTTTTGAGTTTGGACTTCCTCCTAAGGCTATAGTGAAGCATGAAATTCTCTCAAGCAGTGATCCTTTGAATATAGAACCCCAGGGAATAGGGGGAGATGTTTTGCTCTGCTTCATTTTCAATATCTATAAACTGGCAATAATAATGGTGCCTACCTCGTTAGGGCTGCCAGTACTAAATTAGGAAATCTATGAGAACCATTTAATACTGTGCCTGGTACCTCGCAAATTCTCAATAGATAGTAGCCATTATAGCCATCATTACCATTTTATTATGACAGTTACTTCTAATAAGGAAAGTACCATGAACTGTGACTAGTGATACTTATGATTTTATATGGGAAGAGTATTAAGAAATGCTCTAAAAAAATATTTCCCTTTAAGTTTAGTTGTAGTGCTGGACAATAAATTTATGCTTCTGCCTATCTTCAAAATAAAAAAGGCCACACTTTATATTTAGTCACTCTCTGAAAAAAAATCAGTAAATTTCACATAGTCTGACAATTGCACACATACAGATTTCCCCTTCCAGGTTAATAAAGGCGACAGGTCCAACATCTATCCTATCAGGATAGATAGAAATCATAGAAAAATTTTATAGAACTTAGTACTTCAAGGGCAAGAATTAATACTACATTAAAGAGGCATAACACAACTGAGTCTAAGTGTGTTTTTTATTTTTTTAATTTTTTAAAGATTTATTTATTTGAGGAGGGAGGGAAGAGGGAGAGGGCAAGAGAGAATCTCAGGCCACTCCCCACTGAGTGCAGAGCCCCACAGGGCTCCGTCTTCTAACCCGGAGAACATGACCTGAGCTGACATCAAGAGTCAGATGTTGAAGTGATTGAGTTATCCAGGGACTCCTAAGTGTGCTTTTTAAATTAAAATTTTTATTTTGGCTGCAGACATGTTTTAGAATGATCTCTTGGTGGGGGGGTGGATCTTTACTTGTTTTCTATAAGAAGACTTCAATAAATACCCAGCTAGAAATGTGTGAGAAGGCATGCGTATTTCTGTACATCTCAATTAATGTAGGAATATATTATTTTAATGAACGCTTATGAAGTCCAATTAATGACTGATAAAGCTCAATTAATAACATTGAATTAGTCCTTAAAGAGGTTCTGAGAATACTAAATAGAATATAATGGTTCTGATTTAAGTGAGAAAGATTTGGATTTGAATTTTGCTTCCAGGATTTCCTAGGCATGTGATTTTGGCCAAGATGATTTCAGTGCATGACCTTTTATACAAGGATCTTTAGTTTTCTTGTCTGTAAAATGGGTATGGTAGTACTGACCCTCAGTGCTTTTGAGTATTAGAGGCACTCAAGTTGACATACCTAACATAGTCTGGTACATAGTACGTTCTGACAGCTGAGAACTACAACCATTATGACACCTCCTTCATTCTTTATATTAATTAGGGCTATTCTCGAACACAGCTACCTGCTGAAACTTACATCAATGAGCTATGTAGAGTTGAAATAGCAGTACTATTCAAGTGTAGTGAGGAGGTGATATTTCTGTAACAGTCATGATTCTTGGTTGCAAACAAAAACAGAAAAGGAATCCATCAACAGGACATGCAGACTCAGAATTAGAGAGGGAACAAGACTTAGGGAAAGAACATGATCCAAGGCAGCTCCAAAGATCCCAGTGCAAGAAGCACAGTTGCTGACATTTTGCAAACATGGCCTAGAGATGTTTCTTTGTAGATGCTACTTCAGAGTCCTAACCTCCTGTTTGTCTCGATTGGCAACCCCCAAAGGGAGAATCCAATTGGCCAAGCTTAGTTACATGCTCAAACACTGACTACTGGGGTGAGAAGGACCTCCCACCTTCCATTTCCACAGTGGAAATTGGGGCCCTATATCTCTCCATTACTATGTATGATGGAGAACACCAGTTTCACATAAGATTTTAGACAGCAAAAAAAAAAAAAAAAGGTGAATGTCTTCTACAATAAAATCTTTACCCTTAGATTTAAAAACAGTACAACTCAGATGCCTGGGTGGCTCAGTTGGTTAAGTGTCTGCCTTCAGCTCAGGCCATGATCCCAGGGTCCTGGGATCGAGCCCTGCATCCGGCTCCTTGCTATGCAGGGAGCCTGCTTCTCCCTCTGCCTGCCACTCCCCTGCTTGTGCTTGCTCTCTATCTCTCTCTCCCTTTCTGTCTGACAGATAAATAAATAAAATACTTTAAAAAATAAAAACAGTACAACTTAAAAAACATTTATTAAAATGCCTCTATGAATCATATGCTTCTCAGACATCATCATGTCAAATGGAATTAGCTGGAACATGGAGATGTGGTAATTATCAATGCTTTTGCTTACTGTACTACAGCCTGTG
Organism: Taxidea taxus jeffersonii; assembly: GCA_003697995.1. Classification (NCBI taxonomy): domain Eukaryota; kingdom Metazoa; phylum Chordata; class Mammalia; order Carnivora; family Mustelidae; genus Taxidea; species Taxidea taxus. Next base: position 28,225 of record ML103173.1, read on the forward strand.
CTCCTTATGTAAACGTCACAGTGGCCTTCTACTTACCAAGCTGTTCCCTCTGCTAGACTGCATCATGGTCAGTAGCTCCCAGTTGTAGCCAAAATGCTTCCTTACATTCTTTCTCAAAGCTATCTCTATTTCTAAAGCTATGACATGCTGAACTTTAAAATAGATAATCTGCTACAGAGATTAGAGATGAGAGTATACTGTAATAGAGAGAAGCTTTTTTATCTTTTAATCTTTTGGCTGGAGTAAGCTTATCCATTGTGGATGCCTGAAAGTGAATCTGTACCATTGACATACAAAAAAAAAAAAAAAAAAGAAAGAAAGAAAGAAAAAAGGAGAAAAACAAGCCCAAAAATCTAGAATGGAAAGAAAAGGATTAAGTGAGATGTCATTTTCAAACTTTCATCGACCATTTTAATCCTAAATCTGATCCTTATTGGATAAAACATCATAAAAGCTGATTGATCGTAGGGCTCTCTAGTTATTAACTGCTTAGCATTTACAAGCCTCATGCAATGGGGGGAAAAAATGACCAGTCTTACGATATTGTGAGCTGGTTATTTCAATAACTATACCAATTTTTCCTTAAGATAGAATTATTACTCTCCATTTTTAGGTTTTGTATAAAAGATTATAGGGGCACCTGGGTGGCTTGGTGGGTTAAAGCCTCTGCCTTCGGCTCAGGTCATGATCTCAGTGTCCTGGGATCGAGTCCCGAGTTGGGCTCTCTGCTCAGCAAGGAGCCTGCTTCCTCCTCTCTCATTGCCTGCTTCTATGCCTACTTGTGATCTCTGTCTGTCAAATAAATAAATAAAATCTTTAAAAAAAAATTATAAAAAACTGTAGATTCTCATTTTATGGAATATATGAAATAAAGAAAGGGGAGAAAAAGCCTAAAATGAAGGTCTCCTGCCATTAAAATGTACCCTAGTGAGGGACACCTGTGCTCTTTTTTTAAAAAACACAAGATCTTAAACTTTAACATGCACTGAAATCACCTGAGTATTGTATTAAAATACAGATTCTAACTCAGTAAGTCTGAGTTAGAGCCCAAGACCCAGCATGTTTAACAAGTTTCCAGGTGAAGTCCGGGCTGCTGGTCTCCCATCATAGTTTGAGTAACAAGGTTTTAAAAAGTCTGGGAGATTTCTGTGACTTTGATATTCCCGGTTTATAAACAATCCTAAACCAGCAACAACTCAGTCCTTCCTATCTTTTTCCACATCCCTGTCCCTTTTCAATCCTCATCACATCTGTGAATTTTCTTGGATATGGTAATGGACCAGGGGGGTCCACTGAGAAAGAATTAACCTCAATGCTGAAGCAATACAACACTGTGGTTTATTTATTTATTTTTTTAGAGAGTTTATTTATTTATTCATCAGAGAGAGAAAGAGAGAGAGAGAGAGGGAGTAAAGCAGAGGGAGCAGCAGGCAGAGGGAGAAGCAGGCTCCCTGCTGAGCAAGGAGCCCAGTGTGGGACTGATCCCAGAATACTGAAATCATGACCTGAGCTGAAGACAAACACTTAACCAGCTGAGCCACCCAGGCGTTGAAAAACAGTGGTTTAAATATCATCATCAGAAACGATTTATATTATTGGTAGTTCTGAGAAACTAAAATTGAATACTATCAGTTTTAAAAGAGTTGCCAATGCTCTATTCTATTTTGATAAAGATGTCTGGAAAACAGCAACGTCTTCATTTTTTCAGAGCAAGATTTTACTCCCTTGCCAAAGGAGCAAGTGGTTTATTCTTTTCTTTCTTTCTTTTTCCTTCCTTCCTTCCTTCCTTCCTCCCTTCCTTCCTTCCTCCCTTCCTTCCTTCCTTCCTTCCTTCTAGTAAAGTTGATGCACAATGTCACATTAGTTTCAGGTGGCAAATGGTTTATTCTTAAAATTCAGATTTCCATTGTACTTTCTGAATATAATGATAAACTTTACTTATAAAAATTGAGGAAATAAAGTATATATGAATGTCCAATTCTAATGTTGAAATTATCTCTGTAGTCTGACCTTGGGTGTTTCAAAATTATTTGGGCATTTAGAAATCAAGCAGCACAAAATTTGCTTTTTTTAAAAAAACGTTTTATTTTTTTTTTATTTAAGCTTTATTTAAACATATAATGTAACCCCACCACCCTCTCCCAACCCCTCTCCCCCCCCACCCCCCTCAGTTTGTTTTATGACATTAAGAGTCTCTTTTGGTTTGTCTCCCTCCCGAACCCATCTTGTTTCATTTTTACTTTTCCTACCACCTTAACTCCCACCCCCGTTGCATCTCCACTTCCTCATATCAGGGAGATCATGTGATAGTTGTCTTTCTCCAGTTGACTTACTTCGCTAAGCATAATACGCTCTAGTTCCATCCATGTCGTCGCAAATGGTAAGATTTCATTTCTTTTGATGGCTGCATAGTATTCCATTGTATATATATACCACATCTTCTTTATCCATTCATCTAGGTTCTTTCCATAACTTGGCTATTGTGGACATTGCTGCTATAAACATTCGGGTACACGTGCCCCTTTGGATCACTACGTTTGTATCTTTAGGGTAAATACCCAGTAGTGCAATTGCTGGGTCATAAGGTAGCTCTATTTTCAATTTTTTTTAAAGATTTTATTTATTTATTTGTCAGAGAGAGAGAGTACAAGCAGAGGGAACAGCAGGCAGAGGGAGAGGCAGGCTCCCCGCCAAGCAAGGAGCCCAATGCAGGACTCGATCCCAGGACTCTGGGACCATGACCCAAGTTGAAGGCAGACACTTAACTGACTGAGCCACCCAGGCTTCCCACAAAATTAGCTTTTAATTGCATAATGTTCTCAATCCTTTGATAGGGAAATTCGGGGTTTCGGGTGGCAGACTGGGAGTTAATATGATTTCACGTTGCCAGAGTTGCTTAGTAAGAGGACGTGCTTCATACTTAACAATTAGAAAATATTGAATCTGAAATATACTCAGAATATCCTCATACTAGAGTTTCCAAATACGTTCAAGCTTCAGATGATATGCTCCAAGCAATAAATGGCTCTATTGTCATATAAGTTTGAGAAATGAAGCTACTCCATCTCATGAAGGACTGAAAGGTAAATTAGCACAGTGTGAGCTCAGAGAAATCCCAAAGAAACTGATTAAACTTTTTATTTAACCCAAATGTGGCATACATTTATTTTACCTCATAACCTTTCCTTTTTGTACAATGCATTAATGATATGCCATTAACATCCTATGAATTGCGACTTAAAAACACATATCTTAGCAAAAGTTACTAAACTTAGTATCATAGTAGGAGGAATAATTACGATTTTCATCTTTCTAAAAATATGGGCTACCACAGGTATCATTTCACAGTAAATCTATAAGAACAGGGAGAGAGAATATCCTCATGTATAAGATGGAAATAATTAAAAATACTTACTTTAGAGAGTGTTGCAGGTTCATTGAGTGTGATGGTCAAGAAAGAATTGTTGAGATCTTCTATGGTGTAACCTAGTAAGTTTATTTAAGTAGCACAGGGACAGGACCCATGTGCTGAAAGAGCTGCACTTTTTGCTGTTATGAAGCTGGTGGTTATATGCTTAGTGCTCACAGGGGAGGTGGAAGGAGTATTAGAGCATGAGTGTTTCTTTGAATTTCTACTCATAAAACTACTTTCACCAAGACCTCTCTGGTGCTTATCATTCAGCTCAGTATTAACTATTGGTGAGATGTACCAGCAGTCATGAGACCCTTCAAGAGTGTAGCAACCAGCACTTATTTGATCCTTATCGAAACTATGCAGGCCATGGGTCAGGCTTCTGGGCTAAAGGTGAACATTTTTCTGCTTCTACACCTCATCAGTTGGGTGAGCTTAAGTAAGCTGATAAACCTAAAAACAGTTTGCAAACTGAAAAGTGCTGTGGAATTATGACACATTGTTGTGTTAGTAACATACACACAAACACACATACATGCATATATGCATACATTTATATGTGTAAGTGTATCTTTCTTTCTGTCTTTCCAGAGATACATTATGACATACTCTATACCACAAACTCCTGTCTTTATGTTCTCCCCATGAAACTGATCTTGGTGTGTTTATATAAAAAGAACCCATGCATGATACATGTATTTGGCTGAATGCAGGAATGAATGAGTGGACCACAAATGAAGGCTTCTGTCCCATATCAATGGGTCATCCCACTCAGATTCAAAGAGGAAGAGGTTCTGAAATCATTCTTCCTTCAGTGTTTGGAAGAAGGTCTTTCCTTATATTATCTCATCATTTATACAATTTAAAGAACAAAATTATCATTGCTTATTTGGTTATACTTTATTGCCATGAAGTATAGATCATACAAAAATAGGAAGGCAGAGAGAGAGACAAACCAAGAGACACACTCTTTATAGAGAACAAACTGATGGTTACCAGAGGAGAGATTAGTGGGGGGATGGGTGAAATAGGTGATAGGGATTAAAGAATACACTTGCATGATGAGCCCTGCATAATGTATGGAATTGTCGAATCACCACATTGTACGCCTGAAACTACTATAATATTGTATGTTAACTCTACAGGAATTAAAATTAAAAACTGAATTAAAAAGTAAAGTAATAGAAAGCCAAATGTCAAGATTCTACCTTGATTGAATAGCATATTTCTTTATTTTTTTAGAGGATTTTATTTATTTATTTGACAGACATAGATCACAAGTAGGCAGAGAGGCAGGCAGAGAGAGAGGAGGAAGCAAACTCCCTGCTGAGCAGAGCCAGATGAGGGGCTCAATCCCAGGACCCTGGGATCATGACCTGAGTCGAAGGCAGAGGCTTTAACCCATTGAGCCACCCAGGTGCCCCGAATAGCATATTTCTTAAGGATATTTTGAATATCCAAATATTTAATTTCTTTGGTATTCAAATCACACTTGAGCAAGAAGTGTTTTGTTTCTATGGGAGGAGAAAAATAATTTTCCCTCTACTCTTTTAGGTTCCTTTATTTTATTATTTTTTATTTATTTTATTATTTATTTATATTACAGGAGACACCCCTGTAATAGAAAGACAGATTAACAGGAGAAAACAGAAGCATAATAACATATATATCTCTTGTATACACAGAAGAAACCCAGGAAAATTGAGTAACTTGCAAAAATGGTCCATACCTTCATCTTAAAAACTACCTTCAGCTAAAGACAAAGGATGTTGGGAGTGGGGAGCCAGATATGGGAGTTATCAAGAAAGCACAGTAAACAAGGGGATGGTTGTGTTAGGGGACAAAAACTAAAGTGAGTACATTTGAACATCAAATTAACTTTTTCAGTGATTCAGGGAAGCATCACATCTATCAAACAGAAAGCAGTCCTAAGGAGGTATACAAAACGGAAGATTTTCATAGGTAGAAATGGTGCAGGACAAGGAAATTATTAGCATAAGAATGGAAAAGATTGTGCAGGCAAGGTCATCTTCCCTTAGCAGGAAGGACAGAGAGTCTTACTCAACATGCAAATGACCTCACCAGTGCTGATGGGGAAATTCCAGACTGATTGGTTTAAAATTCCACTCCTGAGAGAGGCTGAAACTGCAGTTAGGTTAGGTATTGGGCTTTGGTGGGGCTTAGTAAAAGTGACTCCATTTGGGCCCTGTAGTTTCTTTTTAACAATTGATGTGAGTATCAATATCATATCAATATCAATATCCATTTTCAAAACCATTTTGTTAAAATAAGTTATTCAAAACAAGTTCTAATCACAAATGACTTTGTTCAGAACAAGGTTTCAAGACATGAATTTGAAATCATAACAAGTTAGTACATGACAAGTGACCACTGGTGATTGATTCAACCTCCAGCCCCTTTTCCCTCCCTGAAGGTCTGGGGTGGGACTGAAAGTGCCAACATTCTGATCACATGGTTGTTTCTCCAGCGAACGGTCCCCCCATATTTAGGTTCTGTGCAAAAGTCACCTCATTAAAAAAAGGTGTTTTAGGACCTCTGTGCCGGAAACAAGATGAAAACCAAACACATATTTCTTATAAATATTTTAATATCTATGTTATAATATTAATATTATAAAATCTATATTATATTAATATTATAAATTACAGTATCACATATACTATCCAAATATATAGATTTTTTTTAAGATTTTATTTATTTATTTGACAGACAGAGATCACAAGTAGGCAGAGAGGCAGGCAGAGAGAGAGGAGGAAGCAGGCTCCCCGCGGAGCAGAGAGCCCAACGTGGGGCTCGATCCCAGGACCCTGAGATCACGACCCGAGCTGAAGGCAGCGGCTTAATCCACTGAGCCACCCAGGCGCCCCAAATATATAGATTTTTAAAGGCCATATTCCACACTTAGAGCCTTCGGATCCATATGATGTGAGTTAATAAGTCAGTTCTTAGTACATTTTTTATTTCTTACTGTGGGAGTATGATAAGCTTTGGTTTCACCCTTATAGGATACTAGAAACAGCTAACCATTTCAACTCTTTCATTTCCTATCTTGATCCTTTTTTGTGTGTGTTTTCTGAGTTAGTAAATGGTTCAAACATGCTTCCATTTTCTGGCTGGAGATAAATTTGGGTTGGTACTGCTGCTAGCGCTCATTAGATCCAAAACTGTCCAATGAGCTATTTCCTACTCTCATTTTGGCCCCACATCCCTGAGAAAATATGCTTGGTTCTCAAATATCTTGAGCCCTGCTCTGAGCCTAGACTTTGGAAGGGAGAGTCTCCTTTGAGAATATTCTTCAAGGAGGCTTTGTTTTGAGGTGATGTGTCCTGACCATTTGTTGACTTCCTATGCTCCTCCCAAAGGATGCTATGACTTAACTACTAGAAATTTTGCTTATTTCTGACCTCTTCCTTTCTACCCTATAGGATCTTCCTGGGTTTTGTGGTTGTTAAGCTCAGGGACAGTAATATGTTTCTGGCTCCCAGAGTGCCAAATGCTTCTGTTCTTAAATAAGTTCAAAGTTGAAGACACTAGTTTTAGGGTGGTCCAAAAGGTAATGTGAGCATCTAAAGAAGAGAAAAAGGATAAGGGGGAGTTTAATATAGCTGAATGAGGCTTGGATCTAACTATTTTTCTTTGTTTGTTTGTTTCTTTCTTTCTTTCTCTCTCTCTTCCTTCCTTCCTTCTCCTTCCCTTCCTCCTTCCATCCTTCCTTCCTCCCTCCCTCCCTTCATCTTTCTTTCTTTCTTTCTTTCATATGTATGCATATTTCAAATGCCTAAATAAGTTCTCAGTATTATTTATTGAATAATCCATTTAGTCACACTAATTAAATATGGCATTTTAATCATACTCAATTATTATGCATACTTATGGCTATCACTAGGTTTCATTTTTCTTTCATTGACAATCTAATTTTATATCAGTATTACAGGGTTTAATTATTGTACTGTTTAAATTTTGTTATAGCAAGTAGAATGAGGTCTTTCTGACTCATTTTCTCAGATCAATATTAGAAAAAAATCTCCCCTCCAAAAAATCCAAATGGCATTTTAGTTGGAGTTAACTTCAAGAATTAATTTAGGGATATTAATACTTTTAAAACAGTGAAATATTTTGTCATCCAAGGAATGGTACTTAATCTCCAATTATTTAAAAATTTTCATATAATTAAGAGGAAGTGTGTAGTTTTCTTCATACAAGTTACATGTTTCTTATTGAGTTTATCTCTAAATATTTTATGTTTTTGCTCTTCTGTGGGTGGGATCCATTTTTCATTAATTTTGTTCCAGTTATTATTGGTATAAGGATATCTAATGACTTGAAAATAATATTGTATAGATATTTCAAATAATATGCACCTAAGTTTTAATTAAGTTAAAATTAAGTCTTAATTAATTAATAAATTTATTTAATTAAGTTAATGTTTAGGAAAACAGTCTTATAATCTAAAGTACTAATAAATTTCTCTTTGACTTATCCAATGTCTATATTCTTTTTCACATAAATAATAGAATATATTAAAAAATATATTTTTACATAAAAGAATATATTAAAAAATAGAAAATTATCTGTTTTATTACGTATTTACTCTAACTTCACTAAATGTTACTGAGATGTTTTATAGATCACTAATAGACATTATTGTTGATACTTAATACTCCACTGAGTTACACCAAACTTTAAACTATGGCCTTCAGAAAATATATTTTGTAAAAGAACATGGTATAATAGAACAATTCTTACTTGGAAGTTGGGATCGTCTATTCTAACCACAGCCCTGCTGTTAATTAGGTGGATGACCTATGAAATTTTATCAAAGCGTATCTGTCCCCATTATCTCTATGAGATGAGATACAAAACTGATTCTTACAAGTCTCAATTCTTCTTGAGTCATAAACCCTTTCGAAAAATGAATGGAAGCTATAGCTCTCTAATGATAAATTCATACCTGCATATAAATAGTTTGCATATTCCATGATGCTTTTTCATGAGCTTCTAGTAAACAAAACAAACAAAAATATCTTAGAGCTAGATGATCTCTAAGATTGTTTTCAACCTGGGGAAGATTTAGTTACAAATCCTTTAAGAAAACTGCCTTGCACCTGAAACGTGGGTGTGTTGAAGAAATAATACCTTAGTCTGTTGACATATCTTTCACCATGAGTGAGACTCACTCAGGGCTGCCCTAACTCATTAGTAGGACATTTTTCAACTATTTGTTCTTTCCAGGTTTTGTACCATTAGAGTGTAATTGTATTCTGTACAATAATATGAAATATGAAAACCCTCTCCTTTAATCCACTTCTTCCTAAAGTTCTTAACCATTGGAGGAATTTAGCCACAGCCATGCACTGTCAATGTTATGATGCAAACAAGCTCAATACACAATTTCACTTTACACGCAACTTTAAAGAAATGTAATGATTTCTTAAACTGAAAGAAAGCCATAATGCTCTCTAGATTGGATGTAGAAATAACTTGTGATTGAATTGTTCAAATTTTCGTTTATGATTTAATCTCTAAATGATAGTGAGTAGCAAAGCTGATTTCCTAAAATCTTACAACGTCAGTCATTTGGACAGCATTGTGATTAGCCCAGCTGCGGAGTCACTTTGCATCGCAGCTTTTAACTCTAGCATTTTTTTTTTCAACCCCGTACTCAGCAACCTTAGGCAATTGAGTTGGCTCCAGCTGAATTACTGTTTTATTCCAGCCAACCTTGGTTCATAGATCACAGGATGCTAGTGTAAGGAGGAGCCCTAGAGAGAACCATTCTAAACCTCCAATTTTACTTACTTGCTTGCTTCTCATAATGCACTGGGAAGAACAGTGGACTGGGAGTCATGAAACTAAGAGTCCAATCCAGGCTCCAGGCTTCATATTTCTTCTGGGTATAATGAAGTGGTTAGAAGAGATGATCTCCGAAATCTTCAGAAAATCAACTTATTTTTTACGTGAAGAAGAGGGAAACAAAAGACTTTCAACGGAGATTTTATACTCTAAGGTATTTCTAAAGATGGAAATATATATTTTTACTTCCAAAAATATGTGAACTGATTTTTGTGATTTCCAGCCCTTATTCCAAAGAGGAAGTCTTTTTAAAATTACATTTAGTCTATGTATTCCTTTCCTCAAATCCAAATATAATCAAATCCCCAGTGCTGAAGGGTAAAGAGAATATTTTTAAGAAGTAATAGAAAATAACCTGTGATTTCAGTGGAAAAGAATCAGGGTGTCAGGATTTTTCTTGAATTAGTATCTTTGTTATCTTTCTTTATTTCTTTCCCCCATGACTAAATTTTAGAAGATCGGATCCAGATAACAGTTTTTCTGAATAGCAACCCTTGATGTATCCTCTTCCATCTTCACACAATGAATAAGAAGAGAGATAAGACCAAAATAATGGGTTGGAGTCTTGGCTGAGATGTGCAGATACAATCCCTAAGATAAGAGAGACCACAGAAGGTGTGACTGATGAATAGAGCATTTTAGGGATTTTATTTCCAACTCAAAAGGGAGAAACACAGACAACACTTCTCTTCATGGTGTTTGCCAAATAGTTTAGCCCAGCTGGACTTTCACGTGAAAGGGAATACACATGCTATTTTTAGGAAATCAGTCTCACATTTTATATATACTCGCACTAATGAAAAGCTTTCTTCTATTTGTTATCCTAATTGTATGATTATTTTTATAAAGTGGTATTGAATTTATAAAGAATTTCCATTGGAGTGCTTTCCCCATTTGAGATTTTAACACACATGACCATAAATTATAGATACATGATAAAAGAGAATTAAACATTTTATGTAAACCAATTAGACATCTAGTTTAAAAATGTCCATAACTCTTTTCTCCATTCTTGTCATGTATGTATGTATGGGTATTTGCTTTGTATTTAGGGTTTCTCCAAATAGCCACAACCAAAGAAATCATTAAAATATGTGTCATAGTCTAAGACCCAATGGAGTTTACTGCTAAAATCTCCTTGCTGTCATGTCAATTTCTTGGACTCGAGTCTTTTGGTCTTTGTTTATTTCCACTAAGATTAGTCGGGAAAGACAGAGACAAATCCCAAATTTAATTCCTCAGAAACTCAGAGACCAGAACCCTGTTAAGATAGAAATGATTTATGAAGTCTCTCTTTGCAAATATCGTAGATTTGTTTCCTTGTATATTTGCCCCTGCCCCTGTTCTCAGCACCAAGATTAAGTAGACTGGCAGAAACTGGATGCCAGAAGATTCCCTCCATGGAAATACTAATGACGGAAATAAAAGTTAATGTACATCAAGCTTTGTGCAGCTTTCAAACTCTATATCCATTTTCTCTTATGAAGACATCGAAAATTAATCTGTGGCTGGACAGCTTCCTGTGAACCTACATTTGGTCTCAAAGGATCAGATGTCACATGACAGTTTGTAAGAATGTGAGTTCTAGATTCAGATTTCGAAACCTGGATCCTCTCCTGATACTCTGTGTGGGTTTGTGTGTCGCTTATCTGTCTAAGTAAGGCACTGGTCCTTATCCATAGAATAGAAATAGGATTAGCTTCCTCACCTATAATGAAGATGAAGTGATAGAAAGTGATTCTCAGATACTCAAGTCACGTTAACAGCTGATGCTGCCATAGCCACTGCGGCTATTGTAGCCATCATTTGCTTTATTAAAATCATGGCTCTGGCAGCTGATTTTGTTTCCAAGAAACTTTAGGTGCTTGATCTGCAGTGCCGAAGCCAGCACCCAAACTGCCTGTAGTCCTTACTGAAAAGTCTGCAGCTATGGTCAGATTACAGGCTTATTTTTATCTTTCTAGCCTGAAATGAAATTCTGTCAAAGTTGGCTTTTTTTTTTTTAGTGTGATACACAAGAGGGTGGTATTTCTAATTTTATCATTTGCCCATAAATTCATGTTTTTAGAGGTAGCTAATCCCATTAATTTTTAAAATATACTGGTTACAAATCTATTCTGTGGCTGAAATATGTGATGGACTATGTGATGGCTTCGACCCTCTAGGAAATAACCAATGAAATGATTTCAAAATGTCAATTAGCACTTGGTTTAAAAGCATGTCAGAACTGACGAGACATGACTCATGTCTCCAATGCAGTGTTTTGTATGTTTCATACAAAAAATGCTTGTTCATAGCAATGCAAATATATTTCTAGAAATCCAAAAATAATACCATGGTGTAATAGGATTCTGAAGAGCTAGATCTTCTTAAATGAATAATCCAGTATGATTTCGTTGACAACTAAGCATATGTGGCTTTGCGCTTTCCTGCCAACAACATACTCAGTGAATGGTGTAAGTCAGTCATGTTATGGTAGTCATTCTTTACAAATCCTATGGCCATATTGAGTGTGTTTGGTGAGAGGGAGGGGGACAAACAGCAATTCATTGCCACTGACAACTTAGAGGATTTTACATTCTTTAAAATTTGTGAATCACGCATTTTCTGTTCTCTTGAAGGGAAAGATTCCATCTTTGGATGGAAAGCTCAGTGAAGTTATTTTAGTAAAAGCCTCTATTTTCTATGAATCAATAATTACATTGAGGCATCAGTTAAACTATGAAAAAATCTTTATTTCACCAAATATTGGTGATTTTGATGAAATCAGTTAAACTATGAAAAAATCTTTATTTCACCAAATATTCTGATTTTGATGAAGATAGTTTTTTCTTTTTTTTTAATTTTTATTTATTTGTAAAATTTCTTTTCAGTGTTCCAGAATTCATTGTTTATGTACCACACCCAGTGCTCCATGCAATACGTGCCCTCCTTGATACCCATCACCAGGCTCACCCAACCCCCCACACCCCTCCCCTCCCAAACCCTGTTTGTTTCTCAGAGTCCACAGTCTCTCATGGTTCATCTCCCCCTCCAATTTCCCCCAACTTACTTCTCCTTTCCATCTCCCAATGTCCTCCATGTTATTCTTTATGGTCCACTAGTAAGTGAACCCATATGATAATTAACTCTCTCTGCTTGACTTATTTCACTCAGCATAATCTCTTCCAGTCTTGTCCATGTTGATACAAAAGTTGGGTATTCATCCTTTCTGATGGAGGCATAATACTCCATAGTGTATATGGACATCTTCCTTATCCATTCGTCCGTTGAAGGGCATCTTGGTACTTCCCACAGTTTGGCGACTGTGGACATTGCTGCTATGCACTTTGGGGTACAGATGGCCCTTCTTTTCACTACATCTGTATCTTCGGGGTAAATACCCAGTAGTGCAATTGCAGGGTCATAGGGAAGCTCTATTTTTAATTTCTTAAGGAATCTCCACACTGTTTTCCAAAGTGGCTGCAACAACTTGCATTCCTACCAACAGTGTAAGAGGGTTCCCCTTTCTCCACATTCTCTTCAACACTTGTTGTTTACTGTCTTGTTAATTTTGGCCATTCTAACTGGTGTAAGGTGGTATCTCAGTGTGGTTTTGATTTGAATCTCCCTGATAGCTAGTGAAGATAGATGTTTTGAGCCTATCAATTTGAACCTTGCTTTTTAACTTACTCTGCGGATGTTTGTCCTTACTCTTTTGACCTCTAAGGACATTTCCATTGTATTTTTAGTAATACAGACATTTTCACTAGAATAGCAGCATTTCTGACTTCTCATCTAGAAAACACTTACTACTACTTCATTATACTTTTTAAAATTTTTGGATCAAATACCTATATAGCAGTGTTAAATAATTCCTTTCCATTTCCTTTTTAAAATTTCTATTGAAATTACTTTTATCAAGGTAAGTTCTCTTATATGTAAACTTTACACCAAAGATTTAATTCATCAATCAATTTTTTCAAATCCCACATCAGGTAGAATAAGTTTTCTTTTAGTTTTCATTTCCATCAAGTCCAATTTTCTGAATGTAAGTTTTAAAGAACTAATTTTTGTTAAGAAGATATTATTCTTCCATCATTTTTTGGTCAACAACAATTTTGCTTTGTGTGCAATTTTAACTATTGTGAACTTTACTTTTTATTGATTATTTCTACTGTGTTTAGTTTGTCCCCAATCAATGTTTGTTGTCTTCAGTGTTCCTAAAGAATATTTATTTTCAGTCAGGTCATTTTGTTTTGGGAACTAGCCAACTTGAACATGCTCTGTTGTAAACATCATCAACTATATTTGTTTCATTTCTACTAACCATGCTTATTAATTGGATAGCATAATTAAAATATGCTTATTTCTTTGAATAAGGAACCAAGAGCATGAGATAGAACAATGATGGCATCTAGATGGAGAGAGGCATCAAATGTCTTTGCAATCCAAATAGTGGGTCAACATGTCCTTTAAATTTTTAGATACCTCAGTGGAATCAATCAGGAAACATAAGGTTTTGCTAAGTGATGGTGATGCCTCAATATACTTTATTATCTGTCTATATTAATGGATCACTTTATCCTAACACCCAAATTTCCCCCTGGCATATGTCCATTTTTAGTTATATACATGATATATGATGAAAATTAATTGTCAACTCATCTTCTAATTTAGAAAGCTGATTTGTTTTGGAATCATCTAGTTATTTGTGACAAAGTGATGGAAGACTGCAGGAAAGGTGAAAAAGATCCAACATTTTACATGGTAATCGTACCCCAGGCACCATGACAGATGTTTGACAAAGCCTTTCAACAAACCAGAAAGCATTTTAGTTCCTTTTTTAGTTGCAGGAGCCAGAACTTAGAGGGCTAGCTGCCCTGAAGTTATGGGACTACAGTCTAAGCCATTCTGCAAACCCAAAGCCTGATTTATATTCATGGCAAGTGTCTCTATTCTGTAGCCTTTATGATTGAGAAGGCTTTGCTTTATCCCTTAATAAATATGTATTGAGTGCGTATTAGGTGCCACACCCTCAGCTAGGCTTGGGAATCAAGCGTATAAAATAATGATAATTCCTACTCTCAAGAAGCAGCACTCTAATGGGAGCGGCAGGCAGATAATCAGATGAGATTAAAGGGCAGTGAGCTCTCCAGTGGCGGGAGGGGGAGGAGAGGAACAGAGGGCTAAGTGATGGAAATGAAAAATTGATTACATAGATTACTGCAAAGTGAGAGGGGATAAAAATAAGTCCTAAATTAAATCACTGGAGGTGCAAGCATTTTGAAAAATCCTGAGAAATGTTTGTAAGTGTTGCATCATAGTGATGATGATTCATGATGTTTAGGAATTATAATCTAGATACGAGCATAAAACTTGAATGCCAGCAACCCAAATTCTTCAGTATGAGCCTATCTGAAGACTGAAAAGTGTGTCTTCTTCTTCTACATTTATTGAGCTTTGTCAGACCAAATGACCCTAAGATGAATCCCCAGAGGTTTCTCCAGCAGTTCCTCAAGGCCTCAGTAGTTTTGCCTTATTGTTTTTTTCAAAAGTTATCTCTAGATTTTAAGAATGCGCCTTCTCTTTTATGCATCATGAGATTTCTCAAAATAAAGTTGAAGGAACACCCCTGACTCTAGTAAGAATTATACTAAATTCATCCCCATGCTATTTGTGTTCTCTCTCTCTCTCTCTCTCTCTCTCTCTCTCTCTGTCACACACACACACACACACTTAGGGGGAGAATGATTTGGTCATTTTCCCTGTTAATTTATTCAAAGGCTTAGCATTCTTGCCACAGAGTTATCCATCATATCAAATATTAGTCCTTGATGTAGCAGTTTAGCTTTTCTTTTGGTTGGTTGCTTTTGATGACTTCTGATATCTTGGAAGAAAAGGAGGATATTTTTAAGTTTGTGAAATTGCAGGTTAAACATACTTTTCATGATTTCCTCCCATGTACCATTCACTTCAGCCAAATTACATAAATTCCTTTCTTCCATTGTGCATTAAGTGTTACTGGGCAAGTGCCTTTATTCAGCTTCCCAAAATGCACTTTCCCTCCATCTCTATTACCCTTTGCAGTACAGTTTTAATACTCTCCTTCTTTAAACCGTTCCAGCAAAGGGCACTGAGTTCAGGCAAACATAGGCTATGATTAGAGTTTCCTGAGTGGACTGCAAGGCAGGGATGACCCAGCTCCCTTATCTTTACATCTCACACAGCATCTCCATCTCAAGCATTATGTATGGTTACTAAATATTTGCTAAGTGAGTGGATTAGTTAATTAACGAATTAGGGGCTATTAAGAAAGAGAACTGATCTGAATGTACACTGGGCTGGAAACTGGATGTGATAACAGAGCATTCAGGAACCAAGTCTTGTCATAAAGGCACAACTGCTGATTAAAACAAACAAACAAACAAAATACAAAAATTGACTGCATTCATATCTGAGACAAAGCATCAAAGGTAGACATGAACCATCTGCCGGATGTTTGGAAAAGGGAAACCAAAAATGGGAATTGGCGTCCTATGACCTTGAAAAAGGGGACCTCCTAATGTGGGTGGAGTTGCATCTGAGCCCTTGACAACTGTATTTTCAGACTTTGGAAATGCTGCTATATTTTGGAAGAAGTGAAGAGAAATGGGGCCAAAGGGTGGGGAACGAAGGGAGGCAGATTGGGCTCAACCCTAGTCTTAGAGAGAGCCAGGGCTGTAACCTACAGGGTAACCTACATGTTCCTGGGTCCTCAGCAGTTGGATCTGGTAGCCAAATCCTGTCTCCACCACAGCCTGGGCTCATGGGGCCCTGCACTGCTCCCTCAACCCTGCCTGAGAGTGCTACTGCAGCTTCTTGCCACTTTCTGTCTGGATGTTCTGGTGTCCTTGGACTTCCCTGTTTTCATTACCGTACGCCTCTTACTGCCTCTGCAATATCCCCAGAGTGGGGCAGCTTTCTCCATGAATGACACCTATAAAATCTGCCCCATGGCCTTTGAAACATGTTTTCTAGAACCCAGATTGGAGGTATTTCAGAAGATATCATCCAGTGAAAGTATAAACACATTTCCCCCTCAAACTGCTAGAGTAGGACTTAGGCACATATGTAAATAAACTATATACTATACTTTGATTACAATCTGAGTTAAACCAACTTTTGCATGCTGGGCTGGAGACTAAACCATTTCTTGCCCCCGCTTCCATTGTTTCAAATCCATTACAAAGGCATTATGGTCGCCAAATAATGAATTTGTAAACAGAGTTGGCATCTGCAGGTGAAATTAAAAGTCAGATGCCAGTGAATGGGATGGTTAAAACATGATTCCAAGTGCTTAGTTTATCTAATATTTTCAATAAGGTCTTAGAAACTATGTAGGAAAGTGGGTTTTCGTAAGAAAAACAAAAGCTGTGTGGTCTCTAATTTTTCCACAGCATGGGCTTGACCTATATAAAGTCTCTTGCAAAGTCCATGTGAGGGTAACCAAAGAGTTCTATTCCTGGAAAATGAAACCTTGGGGACTTGCTGAGAGTTCAGTCTACAGTTCCAAAAAGCTTTCACATTCCCCAAGCTTTTGCTTATGCTGACCATTAACACATCAATTCCCGCCAACCACCTTTCGAATAATAGCTAAGGCTATTATTGGAATATTGGAGTTCTTGGAATAATAGCTAAGGTGGGGGTGTTGGGGCAGCGAAGACCATCACAGAAGCTTCAATGCTCAAAATAAAAATAACGTCCTGTCTCCACACCACATGTCCTAGATGATAGTGACAATAAGTAGCCAAAGACAGTAGGGGAAATTTCTATTGTCAGGTGGAAGGGAACAGCAATTACATAGAAAAATCAACTGGGGCAGCCATTTCTATGAGAGAGATGAAGACGACCAGGAGCGTGCTAAAACTCAAACCTTGGCTGACAAGAAGGGTCAGGAGGTAGCATGGCATATTAACAAGTGTAAGAACTGTCAACTCAGACGAACCCAGACTCCAAAGCTGGTCCTTCTCCTTAACAGAAGGAGACATCCTTAACAGATGTCTACTCTTGGTCACATTTGACTTGGCCTTTCCAAGTACTAATATTTTAATATCAACATTTTAGTTTGCAATACTTGGCTCTTAAGAGTTGCAAGAAACTCTTACACAATAGAGGATTAAATTAAATACTATATAAAATATTCAGCACATTGTGTGATCAGTGTGTGGTCTGACCATTGTGACAGACACAAAGGCACAAGCAAGAATATTACGGCAAACTGTTTTGACCACAACATAACTGTAAAGCAAATTGATGACAGAATATTCTGAGCCTGTGTCCTATCCATTTCATGTCTTCAGTACCTCATGAGGGAAAGTGGCATTTGTAGTATGAATTGTGCAAAATCCCGGATTTGCAAGAATGATGTGATTGTGTATGTTATTTCTACTCCTGTGTTCATTATTTTCTATGGATGGAAATGAAATGCTGGATTAATATTTTATACCAGTCTTCAGTAGTGAAGGATTTTAGAAGTCTGTATTACTTTCACTAAGACAAAACCTTCATTCCTTTCAAACAACAGTAGCAACAGTAAGAATAGTTTTTATCCAGTACTTGCTATGTTTAATACTGCATTCTGCTAAGCCCTCTGGATGGCCTGTGTCACTTGACGTCACAGCAGCCTATGAGGTGAGTTACTGTCATGTTTTCCATTTTAGTCAGGAGGAGACTAGGGCCCAAGAGGATGAGTAACTTAGCCAACATCACACAACTAAGTAGCACTTTCCTGTGCCATACTGCTTGCCTTCTGGGTTATCTACGTTTACTGGACTCCCTGGTTGGACACATTTCTCTGTGACCATGTTTCTCTTCTGCATTCTTCCTGCATCTCTAGTTCCATGACTTGTTGTCTCTGCGCACTCTGTCTATGTCTCATTTGTAAAAATTTCCATGCCACCTGTAGGTGTCTCAGGTACACCCTGTTGCCCTGTATTAACTTCATATCTGATTGCTCAGTCACATGTGGCTAAAAACTTATTTTGAAGTGTTCATGCAAACCCTAACCACTTATTGTATTTCATTCCCCATCAAGCCATCCAACAAAGGTAGTTATATGTTTTTAAGGGCATTACTGGACATATGAGTCAGAATCAGCTCTTCTAAAGGAGATCAAAGGCTCACCCCTCAAAGTTGGTGTTTTATTTTGACACATGTGCATTTCCTAAAAACTTGAAGAAAATGCCTTTAGAACAGTCCCAGTACCAAGTAAAGGTAAATAAAATCCAGAGAACACTTCAGTGGGGAATTTGAATGCAACATTCCAGCATATCATATAGCTTAATGTATTTGAGTCACTTTAATAATTGAGATGTTAGAAAATGTCTCTCCTTTAATGCATTTGGAAGAAATGTAATTAGAACTTTATTTTGAAGTTCTACAAACCAGAGAAACTTGAGATTCCTTTTTAAGGATGTCAGAGCCTATCCTTCTAATTTAAATGACTGCTAGCCAACTACTACAGCTGAGAAATTGTTTGCAAGCATGGGACATGTCGATTCCTTTTACTTCCCTCAGTTTGTAGCAATTCTGAATCTTTGAGAGAAAAGAGAGAACAAAAAGGCAATTGGGGGCAGATAATGAAAATAAACTTTAGCATGCCAGAAAAGTAAAATTACTTGGCTGGATTCAATTATTTTCATCCTATATTATTTTCCTGAAACATGTTTTTGTCCCTTTGTGCAAAGGGTGAGTGCTTTGGATTAGAATTTTCTCACTGAGTGACAAGTTCTTGTCTTTGTAAATGATGCTCTGAGCCCAGACACTAGTGTATGTCTCACAAGCTCATTAAGCCATGAAAAACATATGAGCAATTACTCAGGAAAAAATGTTCATGTTGAGGCAGATCCGAAAGCATTGTGGACTGTATGAGCATTTTATATAGGACAGTTAGTTCATAGTTTATATTCTGTTAACTTAGCCATGATCCTAATCTTTGTTAGATTTTCCTCTATTTTTAGCCAAGATTTGAGAGGCATCTGGAAGTGCCTCAGTTGGTTGGAAACAGATGGCCTGTACTGCCTCTTCTTAGATCAGTCAGAAAACCCTCCAGTAACTGCTCAACTGTGGTTTCAGGTTGTTGCACATTTCTCATACTTTCTAGAGTGTTTTTGTTTGGTTTGTTTGCTTTGGTTTGTTTGGTTTTGGGGTTTTTTTTTTGCTGCATGTGATGATGGTCTCTTTTGGTAGTTTACGTAGTGTATAACCTTTAAATTCATCATTGCTTAAGTGAAATCCTATACCTTAGTAATCAGTACTCAGCAAATTTCTTTTATACAAACTTAATATTCAAGTAGACTTTAGAGAACTGGCAAACTGTTTTTTGCACAGGTGGTACATTTTTTCCTTGACAGTACCAATATCACATAAAATTTGCTTCTGAAAAATTGTTCAGCAGTGGAAACAGAGCAGAAATGATACATGCATCAAGAAGTGAAAACCTTCCCTCCTTATCCTATCAATATTTGCTGATGGGTCATCACTCAAATAATTAAAAACAAATAAAAAATGAATCCATAAGATCGTGGGTTATTGCACAAACGTTTTGCTCTAAGAAAGTCAACCATTTGTGATGAAACATTATGGGATCTTGTTTCATAAAATCTTAAATCTGAGAAAGATTACTAAAAGACTATGGAAAGAGAGATTACTCAATCCAATCACCTCATATTCAAGGTGGAAAAATGGAAGACCAGAAAGACTAACTGGTGCATTAAGGATCATACATCATCTTAATTAATAGCAAGACCTAGATTAGGACCCTCATTTCCTGACTCAGAGTTCAGCCTCTATCATTGTATGGTTAATCCTTTTTGTTTCGGGCTTTTATCCTGAGAGTAAGTTACACCATTTCAGAAATGTGAGACACCTCTAGGTTTTTGAGAACCAAAGTGTGTGATTAGTGGAAACTCCAAGTGATGGATTTCCTGTTCAAATTGAAACCTCAGATTTACTGATGCCTTCTCCTTAATGTAATCAACAAATCAGTGTCAAATACCACTGTAACTTGGTGTCCTTCTAGTCTTATCCACAGTCACATCTTATGAACATGGGTTTGGAGTGGAAGGTGGAGAATAAGTTTTGGGACCTAAGTCTCTGCACTCTATTTCTTACATTAATATATAGAAATTCCGATTTATAATTTTATAATTTATAGCTAAATTATACATTGTAATGTTTTATAAATATATTATATTTATATAATTATATGTAATTATAATTATATTTTATAAATATATATTATAAATGATAATTAAATTCTAAGTTTGTAATTTAGAATTTATAGAAATTCTATTAATTTAGTTAATTGTATTGTGTCAATGTTTATTTCATAGTTTGATAAACACGAAGATATTAATATTAAAGGAAACTGAGTGAAGGATGTACAGGGATTCTTTGTACTCTTTGCAACTTTTGTATTAGTCAAAATTATCCCAAAATAAAAAGTTTGTTGAAATCAAAAAACAAACAAAACAAAAACCTATAGTGACAGGTACTAGTTGAACCTTAAGGAATGGAGATAAATATATAGATAAAAATTTTAAGAGACAATGGAGATGAAATCTTAAGCTTTTTTGTAATATTTTTTGGGCGGTTAACAATTCTTTTTTGAATGTGTATAACGGTAGATCCAATACCTCACAAATGCATTGGCTTTCCACTGCCACACCATCACCACCTCCACAAAGCACATAAACGCATGCACACTGTCAGACTTCTGGCACCTGTCTTCATATCTCTCAAGCACCCCTGCAGCTGGGCAGGTCCACACCTTAGCCCCTTGTGGGAGGCTGAAGAGACCAGAGAAGTTCTCATGTTGTGTGCCACAATCATTGTCTCTCACTGCTTTGCCTCTCCCAGTTAGACACCTCCTGCTTTAGGAATCCTAAGACTCACAGTGCTTTTCTACCTCTCATCTGAATGAAGTCCAGAAGGATTAAGTATGGAGGGAGGGGAAGAAAATGTTAACTATAGTATTTTCAGCGCTTGGAATTTACATTAGAAGCCTCTTGATCCCTGTTGAAGTCATATTCAGGTTCTAAATGCCATATCATCCCATGTCTACAGTGTGGATTATGTTTGGATAATTATTTTTTCTGATATGATATGTGCCTTTGGGACACAATCCACCACTCTAAGCAAAAGTGGCCACTGTAAATGCAAACTGATCTAATAATGGTTTTGACAAGCATAATATAAAAGATCATTTAAAATGGATTTCTTCTTTATAAGCAGTTAATATAGCAGAAAGATCATGGATATTTAGTTAGAAAGGTATGGATTTGCCTCTCAGTTCTAAAACTCCCTAAAAGAAGGGAGAAAATTGCTGAAATTCTCTGTTGGGACTCCATCAGTTTAAAAAAAAAAAGGCAGAGTAATTGTGATAGTTGTATGAAAATAATATTATGTAAAAGCCTAGTAAAATACTTGACATTTAGTAAGTGTTGACTGCTGTCGAAAATGTTGTTGGTACTCTACCATATCCCCTTAGTCTGTATGATTCCTATCCTTAGGGTCTGTGTCTATGCCTGAGGCACTGTCCTCTGATGTAGAAGGTTGAAGGCTCCTTCGCTAGCAGTCATGGCAATGATGGGGAATTCATGCTCCCTTGGAGCCACCCTCTATCCCCTGTTCCAATACAGGGTGTGTTCCACACTGGTCCCAGAGGTTCTCCAGTGGGATTAAGCTCCAATTGCCTATAGCGATAACTGGCTTGATTAGGCATATCTCACTGACTGCCTCTACCCTCTGTGCCCCTTCCTGTTCCCGTCTAAAAATATTTACTGGGCCAACGCCTAAATAAATCACTTATAGTTAAAGCCATGTCTCGGGGTCTGCTTCTGAAGAGCCTTAACTAAGACTATTTCTTTCTTATCACGTATGTATGCTGTAATAAAGAATGGCACCTCGCTTGTAAAGGCACTCAGGTACACTGCAACACTGCAACACTGTACTCTTAGGTCTGTAGCATGTTGAAGTACTGTGCATAGTGGTCAAGAACTCGGGCTCCAACAGCACACATATCTGGTTTAAAATCCTAATACTGCCATATTGAACAAGCTATTTAATTTCTTAGTCTTAGCTTTCTCATCTTTAAAATGGGGATAATAGGGGCTCCTGGGTGGCTCAGTGGGTTAAGTGTCTGCCTTTGGTTCAGGTCATGATCTCGGGGTCCTGGGATCGAGCCCCACATCGGCCTCTCTGCTCAGCAGGGAGCCTGCTTCCCCCCACTCTCTGCCGGCCTCTCTGCCTCCTTGTGCTCTCTCCCTCTGTCAAATAAATAAATAAGATCTTTAAAAAAATAAAATGGGGACAATAATTTCTAAATTGTTATGATGATTAATGAAATAATGAATCAAAATATGGATGATAATTGTACCTATTCCATAAAGTTAGTGCCTATAAGTGAGATGGGAGATGTACTGTCCTAGTACAGTGTCTGGAGCACAGGAAGTTCTCAGTAAAATGTAAACCATGTGCCAACTTAGTAACGGGAAAACCCTAGCATGGGCTTCATTTTTGCTTCTAGCTAAATGCTAATACAACATGGTTTATTCATACCAAATTAAGTAAAGTACCATTTTGAATTATAGGTGTGGTTAGGTATGTGCTAGGCCCTTTTCTCTTTTCTCTATCCATACATCACATCTTAACACACACATATAAGTCAGATTTCATAAGCTTATATTTTACCAGGTAGTTTTTCATATTACTAAGTTATTTTGTATGACAAAGAAATTCACCATAGGCTTTCCTTAACATGGTCCTATTCCTTTCATTAAACCTGAAATATCTGTTAATTTACCAAATGCTAACCTCAACTAAACTTTTCAAGAATACATATGTTGTATAAAGCAGGTCACATCTCTACAAACTATGCACACATTTGCATCATAAAAGTAAGTAAATTATTGTAGGAAACCCAAAGAGTAAAATAATTAGAAACTCCCATTTAGAGTTGAAAGTATGTAATTAAGCAAAATATTGGGCCCATGGTAAGTATGCAATGAAAAATATGTGGAGTGAATTATACTAAATTACAGTCTTTTATGGGCATGTTCATTAAGAGTCGTTCTATCTTCAAAATTGATCTTTATTCCAAAAATATACTCTTTTATTTATTTAATCAATTTCACTAATGACAGGATTATTTTATGATATCTTTTGTTTTTATCAGAGGGCAATTTATTCAGTATATTTAGATTTTACTTTATGTTGCATACGTTTTTTTTCCTTCAAAATGTTCTTTAGGAAAAAAAAAAATTGAGCAGAAGCAGACAGACTGTTCTAGGACATCCCTTCCTTTTGGGACAAGTTTCTCCAGCATAAAAAAAGATTGGCTTCCAAATTGGTTAAACTGTTTCTTCTGTACAGTACAGTGACATGTTGTCTTGTTACAGTGAACATGTGTTCTCATTTTGGACGAGCTGTTCTGTGAAAAAGTTTTATTTAGCCCACAGAGCCAATCCCCGGATTTGTGGGCGTTACCTCCTTTCCTTGTTACCAGGTTTTGTCATCATTATTGCTTTTGCTCTGTCAGCTGTAACACAGTTTAGTAGCAACCTTTCTTAAAAAACAAGATGTTTCTGAAAATAGACAGAACATTTGGCTAGACGAAAAAGAGACATCAACAAAAGTAGGTCTGTTGTTCCTCTGTGTTTTGCTCCCTGAATCACTTCTGAGATAGCTTCTCACATCGTAAATGAAGATGCATTGGATGAGGATATAATCTAATATAATCTGTATGTCCTAATAAACTTTTATCCTACTTTATCACAGAAATAAATCTATATGGACACTGATTTGTTTCTGAGAATTCTTAAGTATTTTACTTCTGTTCAAATTAAGGAGTTTAATCAAATATATTGACTGGGTTGGCTTTTTCCTTTTTTTTTTTTTAGGTGAGAAAACTGGCTTCTGTAGTAAATGAATACCTTAATTTAAGATCAATAGATGGATCCAGATGTTTCTTCATAGTCTGATTGAATAGCTGATTCACCCAAGAGGAAGTAGTAGCTTTATTATTTCTGATTTTTTTTCTTCCTCTGTGCATCAACTAAAACAAAAATTAGGTCATGCAATATTTACTCTTTGGGTGAAATGACATTTTTCAGCTTCCCAGGAATTAGCAGAAATGACCAATATGGAATAAAGGGACAAACCCCTCTAATCAATTCCTTGTCCAGCAGAAATAATATGACATCTCTTTCGGAGCACAAGTTGGAAGACACATGAGAAATAGCCAACCCACTAGCCCTTCAGAATCCTATGGTTCTCATATTTGACAATGTTGGGATCAAATGCCTACAGGGGCACTATTCTAAGAAATCAACATCCCAAATATGATGATAAATTCAGATGTTATCTCTGCTTCCTGATTTGACCTCTGTGTCTGGACTGCCTTCTTACAGTGTATATAAATATACCACTAATATTTTTTAAATACACATTTGATTTGCTTTTGTAATATCTCTTCAATTAGTCTTGGATAAGTTGTCTTTATTTCCAAATCTTTTCTATACAAGATTAAACCATGTTTTAACCAATCGTCCTTTATCACTTCCTCCTCTCCCTCACTTAAAGTGCTAAAACAGAGCTTTTTAATCTGATATGTATGAAAGGGCTTCAGGAAGCCATGAGCTAAATGAAAATGAATACAGAGTGGTACAAGTGTCTTCACAGGTACTTTGTTCTGACAAAAGAATCACATCTTTCTTCAGATTCATACAAGGGTGTATAACTCTTCCAATTTTAAGAACTACTGCCTTAGTTAGGAAATGCTAATACCTACCTTAAATTTTACTAAATAGGTGGGGTCACCACCTTCCTTTTCCATTACAGTTCACCGTGGTCCCTTATTTTCACTTACCTTTCTGGATTTTGTACTTTTCTTGTTCCAATGTAAGTAAGAGAAGGAAGAGAGAGAAAAGAGATATGACGCATAACCCTCTGCCAGTAACAGTGGTTGGCATTTTCATATGTGGCACATCATTTGATCCACTACAGCCCTACAAGTTAGGCAATATGCTTGTGTTTACAGATGAGAAAAGTGAAGTTCAAAGAAGTTAGTCATTCCTATAACCTACACGTGGAAGAATCCAGATTTAAATCTGTGTTGAATCTGGTGTCAGGGAGGAAATTTTTTCCTTCTTCCCTGTTATGTTCTTTGGCTAGCCTAATAATTATGTTGACATAAGACAATCAAACAGAAGAACAATTTAATTTAGTACATATAGAAGTCTCATGTAGACTTGAGGGAGTCAAATACAGGCAGTTGAGGTTTATATGCCATCCTGAGCTAAGGCAAAGGGGGCTGCAAAGGGAAGGAAGACAATTCTTTGGAGGATAAGAAGAACATATGTTTGATAAACAAATGCTTGCTATTCTGATATAAAAAGTTATCCCTGGTAATAGCTCCCTTCTTGGTATAGGCTTCCTATCTAAATTCTTTTAGGTAGTTGAGAGGGAAGTAAAAGGCTCTTCCTGAGTCTGTTAAGCCTCGATTGCCTTCACCTCAAATAATTCACAAGCCAAAGTGGCACATTCTAGGGCAGCCTGTTCTGAACCACATTACTAAAGTTTATTCCTTCACAAAGCCTTCCCAGACAGAGTAAATAGACATAGTTTACTAAGAGCATCACCTTTTACAATATCTAACTTACATTTTGTTATTATTCTTTATTATCAAAACATAATTTCAAGGACTCCTGGGTGGCTCAGTGGATTAAGCCCCTGCCTTCGGCTCAGGTCATGATCTCAGGGTCCTGGGATCAAGTCCCACATTGGGCTCTCTGCTCAGCAGGAAGCCTGCTTCCCTTTCTCTCTCTGCCTGCCTCTCTGCCTGTGATCTGTCTGTCAAATAAATAAATAAAATCTTTTAAAAAATACTTTCATTATTCTAGGACAGATTTACAAATGCACATGTGTTGTTTTATTTCATCATCAATGTTGTCATACTGTCTCATACTGTGACAGTGCAAGAATCATTTATACATTCATTAACTCATTCACTTTTTAAAGTAACATTTATTAGCCTTATTCTTGTCAGTGCTTTGATAAGTTCTGGAATAGTGGTTCTAGGTTCTATCTTCACATTAGATTCTACTGGGAAACTTTTGAAAAAATGCCAGTACCTGGTCTTGGCAACAAAAATTTTGATGCAGTTAGTGGAGGTGGCACTTGGGCAGTGTCTTTTTAAGAAGCTTTCCCAGTCATGGCCAGTGTTGAGAACCATTGTTCTGGAGTAGTGGCTTTCCAGATCATGGTTCCCTCTATCTGCAGCATCAGCATCATGTGGGAACCTATTACAAAGGCAGCCCCTCCCCCCAGCCTCTTGAACTGTACCAGAAACGGCAGGGATAGGACTTAGCTATCTCTGTTTAACAAGCACTCTAGATGTTTCTGAGGCAAGCTAAAGGTTGAGAAACACTTCTCTAGAGACATAGGATGAAAAAGGCAAAATACTTGCCACTAAGCAATTCTCCTTGGTCTCCAGGAGTTCCCAGTTGTCTAAAATATGCATTTTAATTACCTAGCACAGTTCCATAATCTATAACTTTAGTTGATAATGACAGCATTATTACTACTTAAAAAGTGTAATGACTTTGATCTCTCCTGGGGCAGCCATTAAATGAAGAGTTTATAAGAAAGTCATGGCCAGTGAATAATTCTCTTAACAAAAGTCTTATGAAATTTATGGGTTCAGCTGAATCGTCACAGTGTTTTGTAACATACACACATACAGTGCAAGAGACAGGATTTTGAAATACAAAACCTTAGAGGATAAGTATTTCCAAGAAAGGATTTTAAGGTGGTCTTTGCGTTGTGTTTCTGTTCTATTATTGTCAATACCATACTTGCTACTTCCCATCTTTATCAATGTAGCTTTTTTACAGCTTTATGACAGCATAACTTACATACAAGAAACTGCATATACTTAAATCACTTAATTTGATTAGTTGGGGCTCATATATACACCAGGAGTATAAAACAGCAGCAAGGGGCACTCCAGTTACATTACAAGTAACTGTTAGTTGTGCAGATCTCCCTTTCCATCCCCAAATGGCAGGATATAGGGTTCCAGAGAAGGCTTCCTGAGGAAGGTAACATGAGCTATTTGTAAGCCAACTAGATGTCAGTCCAAGTGGATAAAATGAGGCAAGATTATACAGGATGGAAATAAAGTGCTTTTCATCTGTGTGAAGTCTAGATTCTTGTGCTTGCTGCTATTTATCATCATGTAGGGTTTAAAAATACCTACTAGACCCTTTTGTCTCTTAAAATTCCAATTGAGAAAGGTGCTTAACAATACTCTTACTGACAGTAGCAATCTCAGTTTCTATCTCTACAGGTAGTCTCCAGTATTAGGGTAACTTGTTTAGTTTTGACTACCCATCTGCTCTTGAAGGCCCACTTCTCTGCTGTGTCTTATACAGAACAGCTTGCATAAAAGTGGTATTTTTGCTTTTGTAGCAATGGAATCTCATTCCTTGCCTTTAACTTCCTTTTAACTTTTCTGTTCTTTCTCCTGAGCAAATTAGTATGTCCCTATATGTTCATTTATCATTACCGCCAGGTGCTCATACTGGGACTTTACTCTTTGGGCTTAAGTTCTCATTCTTTCTTCCATTGCAGGCTGGCTCCATGAGTTGGGAAAGAGACTAGAATCTCCGTACTACGGCAACAATACCTTAGGGGGCCCATCTATCCGAAGTGCCTATATTGCTGCTCTGTACTTCACCCTCAGCAGCCTCACCAGCGTTGGGTTTGGGAATGTCTCTGCTAATACAGATGCGGAAAAGATCTTCTCCATCTGCACCATGCTGATTGGTGGTAAGGGAAATTCTTCTTTCACACCAAGAGAAAATGCCATCCTATTGCTGTTCTGTTTATTCGGTCCTAAAACACAATAGAGATATAATATTTAAATCAGAAGAGTTTAAAAGCACTAGTTAGAAAATCAGTGGCAAACACTTTAATATACATATAGATTAGCAGTGAAAGTCTATGATGTCGAGGAATTCCATTTCCTGGACAGATGAAGAAGTAACCATTTACTTGATGGTTGATTTTGAAAGGGCAGGAACTTAGTTTTTTCAGCGTACTGTTTGCCCCTAGTGTTTCTGAATTGCACGAGTCTGAATTCCAGGTATATGTTTGAAACTCCATTTTATAGTCTCTTAAACAGGTCAGTGTTATCAAACTTTATTGATACTGATATAGTAAATTAAGGATATTTGATAGGTCACTTAAACATAAAAACAAAAGCAAAGGGACGCCTGGGTGGCTCAGTTGGTTAAGCAGCTGCCTTAGGCTCAGGTCATGATCCCAGAGTCCTGGGATCGAGTCCCACATCTGGCTCCTTGCTCAGCAGGGAGCCTGCTTCTCCCTCTGCCTCTGCCTGCCACTCTGTCTGCCTGTGCTCGTTCGCTCTCTCCCCCTCTCTCTGACAAATAAATAAATAAAATCTTTTAAAAAAAAGTAAAGAAAACACCTAATACAATAATAAATATTTAACATTTTAAAATTGTCTTTTTGTCTCTTTCTCTGTGCTGAATGCTACAGTACAATACCCAGAGTAAATCTAAAAGGAAAATCTATGGGTTGGGCACTATGACTATCCTATTTAACAAGTAGACAAATTAATATACTATTGTCTAGGAGCTCCAAGCCTACTTTCTGTGCTGTGCTTTGTAATGCCAGGGTTTGGACTCTGCAACCTCATTTTTCTTTGCCAGCCCACTTCTGTTACTTCCGCCGCTAGGGACGCCAGTGCCAGCATCTTCCGGCACTCCCACAACCACCTCATTGGGTCTTGGAGATCCCTGCATTCCTTGGGAACGCCTCCGCATCCAGAGTCAGAGCCCTGGTTTCTTACAGCTCCTTAGGGCTCCTCTTTTGGGCTTCTATGTTCTGATAAGTGCGCTTCTTCCCTTTGTTTATCCATCTCCAAGGACAGAAGCTCCTTCTTGCGGTTATTATATCCACGTTACATCTATACTCTCTCTTTTTTTAAATTATTATTATTTTTATGTTTTTTATTTTTAATTTTTTTTCATTTTCTGCTTTTTTTTTAATTTAAGCTTTTTTATTTAAACATATAATGTAACCCCACCACCCTCTCCCAACCCCTCTCCCCCCCACCCCCCTCAGTTTGTTTTATGACATTAAGAGTCTCTTTTGGTTTATCTCCCTCCTGATCCCATCTTGTTTCATTTTTTCTTTTCCTACCCCCTTAATCCCCACCTCCGTTGCATCTCCACTTCCTCATATCAGGGAGATCATATGATAGTTGTCTTTCTCCGATTGACTTATTTCACTAAGCATAATACACTCTAGTTCCATCCATGTCATCACAAATGGCAAGATTTCATTTCTTTTGATGGCTGCATAGTATTCCATTGTATATATATATACACCACATCTTCTTTATCCATTCATCTATTGATGGACATCTAGGTTCTTTCCATAACTTGGCTATTGTGGACATTGCTGTTATAAACATTCGGGTGCACGTGCCCCTTCGGATCACTACATTTGTATCTTTAGGGTAAATACCCAGTAGTGCAATTGCTGGGTCATAGGGTAGCTCTATTTTCAATTTTTTGAGGAACCTCCACGCTGTTTTCCAGAGTGGTTGCACCAGCTTGCATTCCCACCAACAGTGTAGGAGGGTTCCCCTTTCTCCACATCCTCACCAGCATCTGTCATTTCCTGACTTGTTCATTTTAGCCATTCTGACTGGTGTGAGGTGGTATCTCATTGTGATTTTGATTTGTTTTTCCCTGATGCCCAGTGATGTGGAGCACTTTTTCATGTGTCTGTCGGCCATCTGGATGTCTTCTTTACAGAAATGTCTGTTCATGTCCTCTGCCCATTTCTTAAAACTCAACACCCAAAGAACAAATACTCTCTTTTTTACTCATTTAACTCTCTAGCCCCAGGAAAACCAGTTCCCTACAGTGAATTTCCTCTGTTGAAACCTTCTGTTTAATTTCCCTTTTCTGAACCTCCTAACTTATACAGGATTGACACCATTCTTATCGACATTTTTCAGATGATAAATCTAGCTTGGAGAAACAAAGTAACTTTCCCAATGTCATACCATCTGTAAGATAAAGAGGCAAGGTTTGAAGCCAAATAAATGCTTACTTCCATTTATAAATACCTAATCCCAGAAACTTACTGAATTACAAGACAGCTCCCTTGGAATAGTAGGAGATGTGAATGTTTACCCGGATCAAGTAAACATTCTTCTTAAGCCAGAATTCTTAAACTAGGGTTCTATCAGTGTTTTTGGCCCCATATGTTTCTCCCCAAAAGCCTATTTTATTGTATTCTTTTAATGGCCTTAATCCCAGCTATCTCTTAGTGTTTCTAACCGTATAATAGGGGATGGTTCCTACCACCTTCCTTGTGTGGGAGATGTAAAATGAGTATTCGGGGCTTTAAGCAATGACTCATCCAGCCTATGCTGAAATCAAAGAAGTATCAGCCAGCCCTTCCCTCAAGGAACTTATGATCCAGTTTGGAAGAGATGGGCTGAAAGACATGGAAAGAGTTGTAATAATAGCAGGCAGTAAATGCTAAGTGCCAAATCAGTTAGGAAGTTCAGAGGCAGTGACAAAGCAAGGGCCAGGGATCAGGAGAATTTCTTGGAAAGGCAGTGTTGTGGCAGAGTTGTTGAAGTGGCGTGCTGGGACTGCTGTGATTTGCACAGGCTCTTGGCTGAGGTACAGCAGCAATAGCCAGGGAGCAGAGAACAGGAACCCCTGTTTTCTAAAGAGCTGCAATGTGCCAGACACTGTGGTGGCTGTTTTATGCTCAGTATTATGACTTCTCTAATCCCCAGTCTCCTTGACTGCCCATCTTTCAGCTTAGCAAAATGAAAAGCATTTTGCGAATATACACAGTTTATACTTATTTAATATTTGCCCATGTTTCTTCTATTCCTGGTGGAAATCTGAGGAAATGCTCAAGTGCTCAAGGCTTAACCTACTGATTTGACATTTCAAGAATCTGCTAGATAATTGAGCTTTTATTCTCTATTGATCCACATACTATATTGTGAATGGTCCTGCGTCAGAAATGGGTAAGGCATAAATTATTCCCTTCTATTCGCTGTAAGTAGAAAGCAATGCTGTTCACAGGGCCAAAAGATAGGGGAAATAATCAGATAATGTTACTTCATCACTTACTAAATATTCGTTGATTAAATTATCCTGGTGCAAAACCAGTACTAATTTGTCAGTGGCATTAAAGTATTTAGGTGACTTAAATAGCACTGAGGAAACCATTGGTTTTGAATGGCAAATGGCATCTAAGTAACTTGAATTTATTAGTTAAAGCTTCTCAAATTTGTGTTTGTAGGAAATAACTCTGTATTATTGTGACAATTACTCTAGGCTAGAAGAGATGATGCCTGCATTTTAATATTTCCTAATTAACTAACATAACTTCTAGAGCTAATCATAAGTGGTCACAATATGGAACATTTTGTTCATTTACTTCTCATAACATTGTGAGATAGAAGTTATTAACACCTTAATTTAGATATAAGGCAGCAGAGGTTTAGTGAGTTCAAATTCTAGGATTCACTGAGACCTAGCAAACTTCTTACAAAATATCCATTTTATTATAATTAATTATAATAAATACTATAAATTAATTTTATTCCCTTAATTTCTACAAATATACACAAATAATTTATTTTTTTTGAATTTAAGTATATATTGGGATGCCTGGGTGGCTCGGTTGGTTAAGCGGCTACCTTCAGCTCAGGTCATGATCCCAGGGTCTTGAGATCAAGTCCCGTATCTGGCTCCTTGCTCAGCAGAAAGCCTGCTTCTCCCTCTGCCTGCTCTGCATGCTGCTCCCCCTGCTCGTGCTCTCTCTTTCTCATTCTGACAAATAAATAAATAAAATCTTAAAAATAAATAAATAAATTTATGTATATATTACTACAGAATCAAGTCTGAGGTAACTTATTAGGAATCTCCATCCAAGGCTAATGAAATTACTAATGACAGAGATGCAATATTTACTACAAAAGCAGGCAGTAGCAATATTAAATGTTGCAGGTGACTGCCAAAACCCCAGATAATTATCTAGGGCACAGGCACTCACTGTCTGAGTGAGAAGGCGGGAGGAAGGGGAAGCTTTCATGTAAGCAGCTGTAATGACAATGTGTGCGAACCACTGATTTCTGGGAAGAATAATTAAAACCATCAAAGAGATCCAGCAAAAATAATGAGAAAAAATGCATACCTGGACAAATCTATGTAAACATTGAGAACACCCAACACAAAAAAGTAACCTTAAAAGTTTCAAACAATTATTACAATTAATGACCGAATATTGTAAAGCTGACAGATATAAGTTCAATATGCATAAATTAATAGTATTTCTAGATGCTAGTAACAATTAGAAAATAAGGAGCGCCTGAGTGGCTCAGTGGTTAGGCCTCTGCCTTCGGCTCGGGTAATGGTCTCAGGGTCCTGGGATTGAGCCCCGCATCAGGCTCTCTGCTCGGCAGAGAGCCTGCTTCTCTGTCTCTCTCTCTCTGCCTGCCTCTCTGCCTACTTGTGAACTCTGTCTGTCAAGTACATTAAAAAAAAATTCTAAAAAAAAAAACAATTAGAAAATAAAATATAAGAAGTGATTTTAAAATCAAATGTCAAATGTACAATTCTGTTATACCAAAAACTACGAAACATTGTTGAGAAAATTTACAAATGGTCTAAAATAATGGGAGGATATACAATGGTGATAGTTTTAAGACTCAATATTATAAATATACCAGTTTTACCCAAATTAATCTGAAGATTCAATGCAATGCCAATGTGAATTGTAGTAGATGTGTGTTTATGTCTGTTGGTGTATGTGTGTGTGTGTGTTTGAAAAATGACAAGATATTTCTAAGAATTAGTGCAAATGCAGAGCTAAAACTAGTCAAAGCAATTGTAAAGAAAAACAAAATTGGAAGATTTGCTTTACAGATATCAAGATGCATTGTAACATTGCAGCAATTAAGAAAGTGCATGATAGGGGCACCTGAGTGACTCAGTCAGTTAAGCACCCAACTCTTGACTTCAGTTCAAGTCATGATCTAGGGTCCTGGGATTGAGCCCCGTGTTTGGCTCTGTGCTTAGCAGGGAATATACTTGAGATTCCAGCTCTCCCTCGGTCCTTCCTTTCTACTTTCTTTCTCTCTCTCTCAAACACTAAGTAAATCTAAAAAAAAAAAAAAAAAAGAAAGAAAGAAAAGAAAAAGAGAAAGAAAGCACATGTTAGCTCAGGAAGAGACAAATAAGCCATGTGGAATAGAAGAGTTCAGAAGCCCATGCACATATGGTCACTTTATTATGACACAGGTGACATGCAATGTGAAGGCAGAATGATGATTCTTTCAATAAATGTTGCTGGATCAAATGTATATTTGGGTGTTGAAAAACAACCTTGACAACTTCTAAAACTGTACATTAAGATTAATTCCTCCTGGAGCCCTAACCATAAATGGGTAAGTTGAACTACAGAATTTGTATTTATAAAAAGACATTATTTAAAGAGTGTAAAGAGAGCTATAGGATAGGAGACAGTATTTGCAAATATTTACTTGTCAGAAGACTCTTACCTATTATATATAAAGACTATCTACAAATCAATAAGAGCAGACAATCCAAAAACGCAGAGAAACCTTAAAAAGTACTTCACAAACAGATTTCCAGGCCAAATAGACAATACAAATATAAAAAGGTGCTCAACATCATTCATCAAGGACATGTAAATTAAGATCAAAATTAGATAGCATTTGTATTCACTGGAATGCTACTCTTAAAAACAATGACAATCCAAGTGTCTGAGAGGATATAGAACATCTTGATTTCTCCTATACTATCAATGGGAGTGCAAGTGGTACAAGAGTTTTGTTGATATCTACCAAAGCTGAATATACTGGTACTCTGCCACTCAACGCTTCTACTTCTGAGAGTATATATCCAATGGAATGCTCATATATATAGAGAGAGAGAGAGACAGAGAGAGACAGAGACAGATAAATGCTTGTAGAAGCATAATTGCAAGAATCTCAAACTGGATATGCCCATTAGTAGGAGAATAAATAAGTAAATTGTGAAGTCATTACTCAATAGAGTACTTATACGGTCATGAGAATGAATGAACTATCACATCATGCAACCACAGGGACGAATCTTACTAACAATGCTAAGCTGAGAAGCCAGACACTAAAAAGCACGTATTGTATGACTTTGTTTAGAGAAAGTTTAAAAGTAGGCAAAACTTATGGATTGCAATATAATTCACAACTGCTGTTACCTTTGGTAATGGGGCTGGCTGGTGTCTGTGAAGGGGACATAGGGAGGCCTGAGGTGCTGTTACTATCCTGTTTATTCATTGGGAAGGTGATTCACTTTAAGAAATCCCAATGAGCTGTATATTTAGTATTTGTATAATTTTCTTGATGTGTTATTGATCTTAATTTTGCCTTGTAAAATTATAACAGATAGCTAAAAATAGTAACTACCAAGTGTGGGATGATGGGAGAGTAGGTAACAGCTGAGATCTTGCCTTTCATATCGGGTTGTTTTTAAGTCTTGTCTCAACATGATGAGTCAAGCAATAGAAGTAAAGTTATGTTGTCTAAAATATTGGTGATAATTCACAAGACCTGAAATAAATGATTTTAAAAGATTGTCTTTGGGGTGTGGGATAGGGGTGAAGGGATGGATTTGCGGCTGAACTATTCATATTACACTTTCTAATCTAATTGCTTAGGATTAAAAAACTTTTTTAAAAAGTGTCAAATGACCAGAGGTTCACTTCAGTTCTATAAATATTTATGGCACACTTAAATTATGCCAGGCACTGTGCTAGATGCTGGGGAAACAAAAATGACTAAGACATGATATTTTCCTTCGAGGAGTTCACAGTTTAGTAATGGAAATAGGAACTTGGGCAGATGATGTTCTTTCTTTTTCCATTTTGATTTTTCCTATTATAATGCACATTTAGAAAAGACTGAAAAATCCACACAAAAATTAGAATTACATAAAATCCCATTACCAAAAGATAGTCTTTTCAGTCTTTTTATATATCTATAACCCTCTTTTTGACAATATTTATATTAACTCTGCATATCATTTTTGCCATGAAACAAAAATGTATTAGAACATTTTCCCATTTCTTTAAAAGCTCTTCTATCATATTTAATAATGGCTAACTCATAGTCACCTAACAAGTCAGCCCCAGTTGATGGGTCTGTTGGCTCAGGCTAAGAGGTTAGATAAAACTTCCTAGTGAAGGTGACTCATCCCTGAGGACATGTCCCGTTTAAATGAGGCATTCTTGTCCCAAAAAAGGTAAAGTGAAATTCCTAACAGTTAAGGCTTTCCTTGGGTCCTCTCATCCTAAATATATTCTCCTGACATAATTTTATTGGACCCATATTGGCTATGGTGTTCCCAAATTCAGGCTTTTTAAAGATGTATACACTGCCATCTGAATTCGTCATTTAGGAAATTGTTCTCATTCTGTTTTCTCTGCCATCTGCTATCCACAACCCAGTGTACTCTAGCAGGCGTGGAAAATTCCAGGTCAGTGAGTAGGTGGGAAAGAGGAGGAGGGCAGCTAAGATTACCCAAAGCTTGAGCTCTGGTCTCCTTTTATATCAGGGGCCAACAGTCAACGAAGGCCCTGCAAAATGGTTGGTGGAAGAACTCAGCAAGGATGTTATACCTCAGGAGATCAGTATTGCCCATAATGCAGAGAGAGAAGTGGGGAGGGGAAAAAGGGGAAGAGGGAAGGGAAAAGCGGGGGAGGGAAGAGAAATGGGAAAGGAAAGGAGAAGACAAAGAAGAAGAAAAGGGAGACAAAGAAAAAGAAAGCCAGGCAAAGCTCTAAGAGTGCACTTTCATTTAAGGTCTGTTGATTTTCTTCTGAGACCCCAATTATGGAAGTTCCTCCTAAGACCTAATGTTAAGATGAGATTTTACAAAATGCATTTGATACAAAATTCCTACACAAAGCAGAAGAGCCTCCCACACACTCAGCAGCAGCCCTAGCATGCTACTTTAAGAATTATATGCATCAGATTTGCTAGGAGTAAAAGGAAAAGTGAATGATGACTTCCAAAGTGACCTGGATATTGCAGTTCTGAAGTCAAACTGCCATAGCAGATGGGATGATTTGGCCTGACAGTTCTATTCACTCTTTGCCCGTGTGAGAGTGATAATCAGGACAGAGAGGCAGAATAACTATGGAAACTGAAAAATTATGGGAGTTGGGGGTTTTATTTTTTAACTACTTAAATGAGAAATATTTGCCTCTGCTGAAATGAGACTGAAATTATGGTGACTCGGATGCAGACGAGGACTTTCCAACAACACTGAGAATGCTACAATTAATCCAGTAATTCATTTTATTGATAATGTACAATTAGGATGCTAAATGATCTGAGCATATTACTTCTCTTACTTTAAGTGCTTTGCACACATTAAGTTAAAATCATACACATAATTAAGGAAAGTTAATTAAATAAATAAAATAAATGAAATAAAATTGTTCTCAGTCCTCAGTTTAGTCTCCATGAAAGACTATTTTATACTTTTACAGATGGTAGGGCTTCCAGACATTGAGCCCATAAGTATATTAACGGAGCCTGAAACTGATGTTTAATTTCTTTGACTTGGAGCGGAATTGTTTCCTTTCTTTGCTGAGTGTTTACGTTAAATAGAGGTCTCTTCTTCCAAACAAAGTACTTGACATCAGAACTACTGTGCTTTAACAAACATACAGAAGAATGGACCTCTATTTAGAATTTACCAAGAGCCATTCAACATTAAGTTATTAGGCAATATACAGCTTTCTTGGAATAATTTTCACCTGTTGGGAGACATTGATTTTTGAAAATTTAGGGAGAATATATACTTATGTTTGTATGGAGCAGGCATATGGCATTAAATATTCCTTGAATTTCTTTCATCGAGAAGTTATTTCCACTAACAACCACTCTTAAATACTTAAGAGGTTACCGGAAAATCTTAACTGAGTCCTTTCCCCGTATTTTATGCCATTGAGTGTGTTGAAAATTTGTGATTACGCTTTCCACTCTCACGGGAAAAATGAACATAAATTGAGTGCCCACTGATTTTCACACAAAAAATTGGGCACCTTTTAAAATATATATATATTAACTCCTTAGATCGCAAAAATTCCCTGTAAGGAGGCACCTGGGTGGCTCAGTGGTTTAAGGCCTCTGCCTTCGGCTCGGGTCATGATCCCAGGGTCCTGGGATCGAGCCCCACATTGGGCTCTCTGCTCAGCGGGGAGCCTGCTTCCCCCCTCTCTCTGTCTCTGCCTACCTCTCTGCCTACTTGTGATCTCTTTCCCTGTCAAATGAATAAATTAAAAAAAAAAATTCCCTGTAAGGTACTACTATGCCCATTTATACATTAGGGAACTGCACCCATGAGAATTATACATCTTCCCAAGTTCACATTAGGAAGTGCCAAAATCAGGTTTCAAATCCTGATGTGTCTGATTCTGAAGTCCATATTCTCATATCACCCCTAAGTTTAACTTTATTTTAGTAATTTTTCCAAAATGCTGAGGGCTACCTTATGGTTACCATCTTTAGAGGTGTGGTGACCATATCTTCCACAGAGAAATGATGATATAGAACATGAAAATATTTTCATTCCAGTGTTAGATTAGATTGCAGATAGCATGCCAGTGGTCACTAATTTCTGGCAAATGTAGAGGAAAGAAAGAATTTTATTTGGGGTTACCTTGAAATAGGATGGAGATTCAGGAAGAAAGATGCAGTAATATATTGACACATTTGCACTAATGTATCTATTTTGATGCTAAGAAACTTTAACAGATCTCCTTGGACATTGAGATTTTGGTACAGGGACAGTTTGATAGATCCTAATAGGCAAACTACTAATTTATAGTCTTTTTTTTTTTTAAACCAAAAGCTATTGGAGCAGATGATTTCACCCAACCCCTGAGCTTACCTCATTGTCAATCCTGTCCAGGATGAGGACCAGGGCTGAAATCTGAGTATCACTGAGAGCTGATCTGCCCATAAATGTAACTACATGTAGCTCTCAACTCTCCCAGTGCCACAGCCCCAGGTGGATCCAAGGGCTTCTTGGACTCTCGGCTGGTGTCTGCAGAGGTCATTCTGATTCTGCTTGGCTAAGGACTAGTGCAAATTCTTGTTCTACCTTTTCTGACTTTAAGATAGTTGACCACTCCTTACAGTGGGAAACTCCTAGAAATCACTTTTTTTTTCCCCAAAAGAAGACCCATTCCCAAACCCCATCAACTCTTGAGTTCTTGTGAACAAAGTCTTCTATCTTATTATAATTTGGTGGTGTTCTGAGAAAGGGAAAGTCTCAGCGAGAAAGTGGAGATTAAATACTCTCTGACTGAGAAATCTCATCGAAACAGGAATCATATATTTATATATATATATGTATATATATATGTACACATACACACACACACACCCCATCTTGCGCCTCTCAGAATGGCAACAATGAGGAGAATACCTGTTTTTCTCCATGAATGCATTTGCTTCTTTAATGGCCTCAGATTTTCTGATAGCTCCCTTAAAATTTTTTTTAACTTTATTTAAGCTTTATTTAAACATATAATGTAACCCCACCACCCTCTCCCAACCCCTCTTCCCCTCACCCCCCTCAGTTTGTTTTATGACATTAAGAGTCTCTTTTGGTTTGTCTCCCTCCCGATCCCATCTTCTTTCATTTTTACTTTTCCTACCACCTTAACTCTCACCCCCGTTGCATCTCCACTTCCTCATATCAGGGAGATCATGTGATAGTTGTCTTTCTCCAGTTGACTTATTTCGCTAAGCATAATACGCTCTAGTTCCATCCATGTCGTCACAAATGGTAAGATTTCATTTCTTTTGAAGGCTGCATAGTATTCCATTGTATATATATACCACCTCTTCTTTATCCATTCATCTGTTGATGGACATCTAGGTTTTTTCCATAGTTTGGTTATTGTGGACATTGCTGCTATAAACATTCGGGTACACGTGCCCCTTTGGATCACTACGTTTGTATCTTTAGGATAAATACCCAGTAGTGCAATTGCTGGGTCATAAGGTAGCTCTATTTTCAATTTTTTGAGGAACCTCCATGCTGTTTTCCAGAGTGGTTGCACCAGCTTGCATTCCCACCAACAGTGTAGGAGGGTTCCCCTTTCTCCACATCCTCACCAGCATCTGTCATTTCCTGACTTGTTCATTTTAGCCATTCTGACTGGTGTGAGGTGGTATCTCATTGTGGTTTTGATTTGGATTTCCCTGATGCCCAGTGATGTGGAACACTTTTTCATGTGTCTGTTGGCCATCTGGATGTCTTCTTTGCAGAAATGTCTGTTCATGTCCTCTGCCCATTTCTTGATTGGATTATTTGTTCTTTGGGTGTTGAGCTTGCTAAGCTCTTTGTAGATTTTGGATACTAGCCCTTTATCTGATATGTCGTTTGCAAATATCTTCTCCCATTCTGTCAGTTGTCTTTTGGTTTTGTTGACCGTTTCCTTTGCTGTGCAAAAGCTTTTGATCTTGATGAAGTCCCAATAGTTCATTTTTTCCCTTGCTTCCCTTGCCTTTGGCGTTGTTCCTAGGAAGAAGTTGCTGCGGCTGAGGTCGAAGAGGTTGCTGCCTGTGTTCTCCTCAAGGACTCTGATGGATTCCTTTCTCACATTGAGGTCCTTCATCCATTTTGAGTCTATTTTCGTGTGTGGTGTGAGGAAATGGTCCAGTTTCATTTTTCTGCATGCGGCTGTCCAATTTTCCCAACACCATTTGTTGAAGAGGCTGTCTTTTTTCCATTGGATATTCTTTCCTGCTTTGTCAAAGATTAGTTGACTATAGAGTTGAGGGTCTATTTCTGGGCTCTCTATTCTGTTCCATTGATTTATGCGTCTGTTTTTGTGCCAGTACCATACTGTCTTGATGATGACAGCTTTGTAGCAGAGCTTGAAGTCTGGAATTGTGATGCCACCAACTTTGGCTTTCTTTTTCAATATTCCTTTGGCTATTCGAGGTCTTTTCTGGTTCCATATAAATTTTAGGATTATTTGTTCCATTTCTTTGAAAAAATTGGATGGGATTTTGATAGGCATTGCATTAAATTTGTAGATAGCTTTAGGTAGCATAGACATTTTCACAATATTTATTCTTCCAATCCATGAGCATGGAACATTTTTCCAATTCTTTGTGTCTTCCTCAATTTCTTTCATGAGTACTTTATAGTTTTCTGAGTATAGATTCTTTGCCTCTTTGGTGAGGTTTATTCCTAGGTATCTTATGGTTTTGGGTGCAATTGTAAATGGGATTGATTCCTTAATTTCTCTTTCTTCTGTCTTGTTGTTGGTGTAAAGAAATGCAACTGATTTCTGTGCATTGATTTTATATCCTGACACTTTACTGAATTCCTGTACAAGCTCTAGCAGTTTTGGAGTGGAGCCTTTTGGGTTTTCCACATATAGTATCATATCATCTGCAAAGAGCGATAGTTTGACTTCTTCTTTGCCGATTTGGATGCCTTTAATTTCTTTTTGTTGTCTGATTGCTGAGGCTAGGACTTCTAGTACTATGTTGAATAGCAGTGGTGATAGTGGACATCCCTGCCGTGTTCCTGACCTTAACGGAAAAGCTCTCAGTTTTTCTCCATTGAGAATGATACTTGCCGTGGGTTTTTCATAGATGGCTTTGATAATATTGAGGTATGTGCCTTCTATCCCTACACTTTGAAGAGTTTTGATTAGGAAGGGATGTTGAACTTTATCAAATGCTTTTTCAGCATCTATTGAGAGTATCATATGGTTCTTGTTCTTTATTTTGTTAATGTACTGTATCACATTGATTGATTTGCGGATGTTGAACCAACCCTGCTGCCCTGGAGTAAATCCCACTTGGTCGTGGTGAATAATCCTTTTAATGTACTGTTGGATCCTATTGGCTAGTATTTTGGTGAGAATTTTCGCATCTGTGTACATCAGGGATATTGGTCTGTAATTCTCTTTTTTGATGGGATCCTTGTCTAGTTTGGGGATCAAGGTGATGCTGGCCTCATAAAATGAGTTTGGAAGTTTTCCTTCCATTTCTATTTTTTGGAACAGTTTCAGGAGAATAGGAATTAATTCTTCTTTAAATGTTTGGTAGAATTCCCCTGGGAAGCCATCTGGCCCTGGGCTTTTGTTTGTTTGGAGATTTTTGATGACTGTT
The DNA here is from genome assembly GCA_003697995.1 of Taxidea taxus jeffersonii. Taxonomy (NCBI): domain Eukaryota; kingdom Metazoa; phylum Chordata; class Mammalia; order Carnivora; family Mustelidae; genus Taxidea; species Taxidea taxus. The sequence goes on from ML103173.1 coordinate 69,816, forward strand.
TCAATCTCCTTACTGGTGATGGGCCTATTCAGGTTTTCTATTTCTTCCTGGTTCAGTTTTAGCAGTTTATATGTCTCTAGGAAAGCATCCATTTCTTCCAGATTGTCGAATTTGTTGGCATAGAGTTGTTCATAATATGTTCTTATGATTGTTTGTATTTCTTTGGTGTTGGTTGTGATCTCTCCTCTTTCATTCATGATTTTATTTATTTGGGTCCTTTCTCTTTTCTTTTGGATAAGTCTGGCCAGGGGTTTATCAATCTTATTAATTCTTTCAAAGAACCAGCTCCTAGTTTCATTGATTTGTTCTGTTGTTTTTTTGGTTTCTATTTCATTGATTTCTGCTTTGATCTTTATTATTTCTCTTCTCCTGCTGGGTTTAGGCTTTCTTTGTTGTTCTCTCTTGAGTTCCTTAAGGTGTAGGGTTAGGTTGTGTATTTGAGACCTTTCCTGTTTCTTGAGATAGGCTTGTATGGCTATATATTTTCCTCTCAGGACTGCCTTAGCTGTGTCCCACAGATTTTGGACCATTGTGTTTTCATTATCATTTTTTTCCATGGTTTTTTTCAATTCTTCTTTAATTTCCTGGTTGACCCATTCATTTTTTAGAAGGATGCTGTTGAGTCTCCATGTATTTGTCCTCTTTCCACATTTCCTCTTGTGATTGAGTTCTAGCTTCAGAGCATTGTGGTCTGAAAATATGCAGGGAATGATCCCAATCTTTTGATACCTGTTGAGACCTGATTTATGACCCAGGATGTGATGTATTCTGGAGAATGTTCCATGGGCACTAGAGAAGAACGTGTATTCTGTTGCTTTGGGGTAGAATGTTCTGAATATATCTGTGATGTCCATCTAGTCCAGTGTGTCATTTAAGACCTTTATTTCCTTGTTGATCTTTTGCTTGGATGATCTGTCCATTTCAGTGAGGGGTGTGTTAAAGTCTCCAACTATTATTGTATTCTTGTCAATGTGTTTCTTTGATTTTGTTATTAATTGGTTTATATAGTTGCCTGCTCCCATGTTAGGGGCATAGATATTTAAAATTGTTAGATCTTCTTGTTGGACAGACCCTTTGAGTATGATGAAGTGTCCTTCCTCATCTCTTATTATAGTCTTTGGCTTAAAATCTAATTGATCTGATATAAGGATTGCCACCCCAGCTTTCTTCTGATGTCCATTAGCATGGTAAATTGTTTTCCACCCCCTCACTTTCAATCTGGAGGTGTCTTCAGGTCTTAGATGAGTTTCTTGTAGGCAGCATATGGATGGGTTTTGTTTTTTTATCCATTCTGAAACCCTGTGTCTTTTGATTGGGGCATTTAGCCCATTTACATTCAGGGTAACTATTGAGAGATATGAGTTTAGTGCCATTGTATTGCCTGTATGGTGATTGTTACTGTATAATGTCTCTGTTCCTTTCTGGGAATACTTTTAGGGTCTCTCTTTGCTTAGAGGACCCCTTTCAATATTTCCTGTAGAGCTGGTTTGGTGTTTACAAACTCTTTCAGTTTTTGTTTGTCCTGGAAGCTTTTTATCTCTCCTTCTATTTTCAGTGATAACCTAGCTGGATAAAGTATTCTTGGCTGCATGTTTTTCTCGTTTAGTGCTCTGAATATATCATGCCAGTTCTTTCTGGCCTGCCAGGTCTCTGTGGATAAGTCTGCTGCCAATCTAATATTTTTACCATTGTATGTTACAGACTTCTTGTCCCGTGCTGCTTTCAGGATTTTCTCTTTGTCCTATTAATTTTGAGGGGTATTCTCTGCACTTCCTGGATTTTGGTGCTTTTTCCCTTTGCCATATTAGGGAAATTCTCTACGATAATTCTCTCCAATATACCTTCTGCTCCCCTCTCTCTTTCTTCTTCTGGAATCCCAATTATTCTAATGTTGTTTTATCTTATGGTATCACTTATCTCTTGAATTCTCCCCTCGTGGTCCAGTAGTTGTTTGTCTCTCTTTTGCTCAGCTTCTTTATTCTCTGTCATTTTGTCTTCTATATCACTAATTCTTTCTTCTGCCTCATTTATCCTAGCAATAAGAGCCTCCATTTTTGATTGCACCTCATTAATAGCTTTTTTTATTTCAACTTGATTAGACTTTAGTTCTTTTATTTCTCCAGAAAGGATTTTTATTTCTCCTGACAGGGTTTCTTTAATATCTTCCATGCCTTTTTCGAGCCCGGCTAGAACCTTGAGAATCTTCATCCTGAATTCCAGATCTGACATATTACCAATGTCTGTATTGATTAGGTCCCTAGCCTTCGGTCGTGTCTCCTGCTCTTTTTTTTGTGGTGAGTTTTTCCGCCTTGTCATTTTGTCCAGATAAGAATCCGCTGTTCTCCTTGTTAAGTGAACTTGGTCTTGGCTGGATTTCTTTGATCTTCTGGGGGAGGGGCCTGTTGTAGTGATTCTCAGGTGTCTTTGCCCCAGGCAGAGTTGCACCGCCCTTACCAGGGGCCGGGCTAAGTAATCCTCTCAGGTTTGCTTTCAGGAGCTTTTTTTTCCCCCTGAATGCTTTCAGTAGAGTTCGGGAGGACAGGAATGACAATGGCGGCCTCCCAATCTCCGGTTCAGAGGAGCCAAGAGCTAGGGGCCCCAGTCTTCAGTGCGCCTTCAGAGAAAAGCGTTTAATCCCTCAGGTCTCCCTAGCCCACGTTTGCGCCGGAGACCGGGCGCGCCCGCAGACCGCGCTCAGAGAAAATCGAGCGTAATCAGTCCCGTCTCACTGGCTTCTGGGAGCGCTCCGAGCTCACCCAGCCTGTGACCTAGCGTCTCTGTCTCTGGCAGAGTCCCACCTGGAGTCTCCGAACCCCATAGATCCCTGAGCTCTCCCGGGTCGGAGTCTCCCTGGATCTTGTGGGCAACCCTCGCTCAGAGCACCGGCCCGTGCCACAGAGCACCGGTCCGTGTCACAGACCACTAGGAAATCTCGGCTCTGTCTCCGCAGCCGGCTTCCCTGCTCTAATACCTGTGAGCTCTGCGACACTCAGACACCCCCGATCCTTCTGTGACCCCGTGGGACCTGAGTCCACGTTGTCCCCGTGAGGTCTTCACCCCAGTTTAGCCTCTGGAGCGATGTCCCTCCGTGGAGCCGACTTTTAAAAGTTCTGATTTTGTGCTCCGCCGCTTGCCGGGAGCCGGCCCCTCCCCCTGGGGTCTATCTTCCCGTCGCGTTGGATTCACTTCTCCGCTGGTCCTAACTTTCAGAAAGTGGTCGATTTTCTGTTTCTAGAATTGTTGTTTTTCTTCTCTTCGATCTCCTGTTGGATTTGTAGGTGTTCGGAATGGTTTGATAGGCTATCTAGCTGATCTCCTGCTGGCTGATGTCGTCTCAGCCTCCTACTTCTCCACCATCTTGACTCCTCCCCTGCTCCCTTAAAATTTAAGTAACACAGAGCTGAAGTGAGGTTGGTGATGGGAGCCATAAAAATCTCAGCTTCAGCTTGCTCAGAAAATCCTCAATTACATTTCTAGCAATTTTCTCCATACCTTTATTGATCAAAATGTGTTATATTTAATATATGAAAACTCATTTTAAGTGATGACTTAGAGGAAAGACTAATAAGGGTTAACTGGTTATAATAGACTTATTAAGATTTTATTTATTTTTGAGTGTGCGCATGCACATGCAAGTGAGGGATGTGTGGAAGAGTGGAGGGAGAGGGACAAGCAGATTCTATGATGAGGGCAGAGCCCATTAGGGCTGTCCTGACCCTGAGGTCATGACCTGAGCCTACAAGAGTCAGACACTTAATTGACTGAGCCATTCAGGCACCCCGCTAATAGACTTGTTTTTAAAATGTATTTGTTATTATAATAACCATTGAACTATAACTTTATAGCTTGTTTTTTATGAGATTATATTAAAATTGTTTTCTCATGGCCATTAAACTATACTTAACTTTAAAATAATTTAGATGCAAAAAGTACAAAATAAAAGTTTATCATAATCAGAAAAGCTGCTAACAGGGTAAGTGTGAGTCCGAGGGGCCTCTTTTGTCTATTACTGAGTATTCTTAAAAGGTGTTTTTATCCTAAAGATACAAACGTAGTGATCCGAAGGGGCACGTGTACCCGAATGTTTATAGCAGCAATGTCCACAATAGCCAAGTTATGGAAAGAACCTAGATGTCCATCAACAGATGAATGGATAAAGAAGAAGTGGTATATATATACGATGGAATACTATGCAGCCATCAAAAGAAATGAAATCTTACCATTTGCGACGACATGGATGGAACTAGAGCGTATTATGCTTAGCGAAATAAGTCAACTGGAGAAAGACAACTATCACATGATCTCCCTGATATGAGGAAGTGGAGATGCAACGGGGGTGGGAGTTAAGGTGGTAGGAAAAGTAAAAATGAAAGAAGATGGGATCGGGAGGGAGACAAACCAAAAGAGACTCTTAATGTCATAAAACAAACTGAGGGGGGTGAGGGGAAGAGGGGTTGGGAGAGGGTGGTGGGGTTACATTATATGTTTAAATAAAGCTTAAATAAAGTTAAAAAAAAAAAAGGTGTTTTTACTCCGATCAAGCCATTTGGATTCAAATGACTTCATTGGGATGCCCTCTGACAGAGTAGCTGTACTGAAACAGCTGTACCAACATGGCCACATAAGCATCCTCCACTGAATTCAGGATACATGAACTGTAAATTTATACTGAAGGGGTGAACCCCTCCATTCTAGTTCTCTCCCATGTATGCTGTGTTGTCTTCCCTAGCTTTGATGCATGCCCTGGTGTTTGGAAACGTGACGGCCATCATACAGAGGATGTATTCCAGGTGGTCCCTCTATCACACTAGAACTAAGGATCTGAAGGACTTCATACGGGTCCATCACCTGCCCCAGCAGCTCAAGCAGAGGATGCTCGAATATTTCCAAACAACCTGGTCAGTCAACAATGGAATAGATTCAAATGAGGTAATGTTCACTTCTCATGTCGAAGTTTTCACGCAGAAAGCACATATTCTTAGGTAAAAGCAAGGTGCTCTAATGCAGGTCTCAGAAGAGTAGTACACACCCACCAACTTCTTTATCTCTAATTTTTAGTCCCTCATGAAACTCAATCCATCTTCTTTCATCTGCTTTGGCTTATATTTTCATGACGCCACTTTGGATGGACCAATGTTTTATACTGATTTATACTTCGGTCGGTTGGGTGGTCTTTAATTCTCATTGACCCTCTTTGGAGGAACCAGTCAATTCTTGGAACCACTGAATTGTGTCAAGTTGGATTATTAGATTAACCAAGTTACTGGGTGTCTTTAAAATGAACAAAGTGAGAAAGCATATGTCTTCCGGCACATATGTTATCTGTGGACTTCCAGTAGTACCCCAGACCACTACTGTAAGAAAAGCATCCTATAAATAAAGCAACTATGCTACAACCCCCAATCATACTGTCATCCACACTTCTGAGTGATTATTTTGTTTTTCCTCTCTTGACACGATCATAATGCCAGAGGAAACACCAGGGCATCCAAATTCCTTATCTTCTGTCCTGAGAGAGAGTCTTTGTGAGAAGCAACTTGCAAGAAGCCATATATTTTCCTTCTAGGGTCTTTTATTAATTTATCCTAGTTCTCCAGACTTATTATTGGCTGATTTTTTCAGTAGCACCTAACCGGGGTCACAGTCACTGAATAATCGCATCAGGGTTGAATAGATATATACTTCCCCTTCTGTACTCTGGTTGGTCAAACAGTGGAAAGAACACCCCTCTTCTCTTACAGAGTAAATCAATCAGACCAGACTTACCCCAGCTTGATTTCTCCTTTCATCTTGACAGCTTTTGAAAGACTTTCCGGACGAGCTGCGTTCTGACATCACTATGCACTTGAACAAGGAAATCTTGCAGTTGTCCCTCTTTGAGTGTGCCAGCCGGGGCTGCCTCAGGTCTCTGTCTCTGCACATCAAAACCTCTTTCTGTGCTCCGGGGGAGTATCTGCTGCGTCAAGGAGATGCTTTGCAGGCCATCTACTTTGTATGCTCAGGCTCAATGGAAGTTCTTAAAGACAGCATGGTGCTGGCTATTCTTGGTAGGTCTGAGTTGAAAAGGTTCATGAAATTTTACCCTAGAGCATAAGTTAAGAAGAGAAAATGGCGGTGGGGGGGGATACTGCTCCTGTAAGAAAATTCTGGATGAATATATGGAATCAGGATTATTCTTTAAGTGGATTTAATTTGCCAACTGTTTATTATTAATTATTATGCCAAGTACTGAGTTTACACTGTGCTGTTACATCCAATATATCATTTCATTCTTGTTAAAAATCCAGCAGTATGAATCTTAACCCTATTTTAGAAATAAATAAATAGTATTTTAGTTAACTTAATTTGTCCCAAATAACATGATAAGAAAATGAACACAGTTCTTTCTGATTCCTCAAGCCAAATTATTAGTCATGATATCTGCTGCCTTTTGGTGAAATAGCTGGTCAATTTTAAGAGAGCGTCCCATATTTTTGTGAAGAACAAATTCGGAAAAGAACATGAAAATTATTTCATCTAGACTAGAGATAGTGCAAAAATGATTGCGCATTGAGAATAAGCTCTCACGACAGTCACTGATCCCATATTGTCAAGATGACCATAAGCTTTTTTTTTT